>OY992895.1:12757464-12844964 GCA_963921405.1 Cepaea hortensis
AGCAATGGCAGATTACTCTTATGGACTGAATGGTTCGATGTGCAATGAGGATGATCTGTCGACTAACTAACTAACTAACTAACTAACTAACTGACTGACTGACTGACTGACTGACTGACTGACTGACTGACTGACTAGATTACTAAATTATCCAAGAGATCACAAACAGCTAAAAATTGTCGGTGTTGACTGCGACGTCCTGCAAAGTATATGCAACTAATTTTATAAGGGAACAGGAAATGCAGTTTGGCTTTATCGATGCTCAAGGAAAGATATTTGTGCGTATAAATTGAGCTATATGGGACAATCGCCTCAACTAGCTGAGCTAGAGACAGTAACATCTGATGGAAGGTGGCCGTCTCCGCTGCCAAGTGGTTACGCTGCCTGCCACGCGGTCCAAAGGTTGTGGGTTCGATTCCGGGCAACGTTGTTCGGTTCACAAGTGCAATTTTCTCGGAGACTCCTGGGGGTCGTCGCTGGAGCTAAGGAGATTCAGTGCTAAACAAAACAGTCTCTTTGGATCAAACATCATGCACATTCAAATGTAACTGTCTGTTCAGTGTGCATTAAAATTGCGGAAGATACCACGGAAAGAAACGAATAACACAATGACTTAAGTGTGGCGATATACCGTCCTTCTGTCCAATTTGGATGTCACAGTGGCGATATTTTATTCTTCGGCATTGCATCAATTAAAACCACAAGGAAAAACAATGTATTTTACGAGGCGTATCCATATCAGCGGCGAGACAGAGAAATTAGTCTTGTATTTTAAAAATAATATGCATGAAAACAGAGAAAGATGTATGTGGACAGTGTAAAAGGCTGGGTAACAATCAGTAATATAGGTATAACTCATCTTCATCAATATATATGTATGACAAGGACTTATAAACCCGTAATAGTTGCCTCTCGCTTTGATTCCGAGACCAGTTAGGACCAGGGATGGAGTTATTGCCTCTCCATAGCACAAAGCCTGGGCTAAAATATAGAGATCATGTGTTGCCCATGCAACATGATCCCTCTCTCGGCCTGCCTAGTTCACTCCAGAGGAAAGTTGACACCCCTACATCTGGAACAAGACAAGCTGCAGAAGCTGCTGGATCAGCAAAACAATGCTCTAACTGTCCGCCTGTCGGAGCTTCGATCCTAGATCAGCTGCCAACCAAGGCTTAAGGCCTGGTCTGCCCTGCCATGACTTATTTTGTCTTTGGGTTGCATTTCCTCGCACCAGGATAAGGCTAGTACCCTCCCAATTGCGCTCTTCCGCCCGAAGCCGTTGGCACAATGTGGGGTGTCGGGTTTGGTAAGCGCCGCCCAACATTCGGCGCTGGCAGAAAGCAGGTAGTACCGTCTACTGTCATACGGTAGCTCAGTCATATCTGAATAAGACCTGACTCATATATATATATATATACCGGCTGCCTGGCCGAGGGGTTAGCAGCTTTCTCCGTTAATCCCGAATACTCTCGTAGTCAACGTGAGGGGATGAGAATTAGAAGTGGTTCGAGTCACGCCAGTGACTTATGAGAGTATGGAGCCGGTCGCTCAGAAAGTCGTGGCGTGCTGATGAGCGTAATCTAGCCTAGGAATCAACATACAGCTGAAAGATGCTGATGTTGACCGCAATATCCAGAAACAGGATGGAAACGCGAAAAAAAACAAAAAAACAAACAATATATATATATTTTGCGTTCGCTTGCTTTTTTTTTTTTTTTTTAACTCGAGCATAGTCCACACATGTGCTAATACTTCTGGAGCACTGGATTGATATTTGCGTGTGTTTTAGCTTTCCATAATATGAGTTAGTTGCGAATCCTTTACAGGACGTAGCAGTCAATCCAGCATGTTTTGGCTGTTTGTGATTTCTTGGCAAGTTGACGATCAGTAGTCTGCCATTCCTTTCTGAACGACCGGCATTGCTGCTAAATCGCTGGCAGCTGTGTTTCGAACGCTGTATCCGGGATTAAGAATTACGTCCGTATCCTCTTGGCCACGGAGCTGGTCATATGACAGAGACAGTGATCATCGCCAATCTCGTCTTTCGGGGTCAGCACGGCCGAATAGATAGGAGCGCCCATTCTTCAACATCCGGCATGATGATGCCTAGGTAGCGGGTTCAACCCCTAGACCGCTAAGTTGGACTAACATGTTGACTTCTCGTCCTTGATTTGGGGATGTAAATTACACGTACCTCTGAAGTCGGAGTGGCTTCACCTGATGGGACACCGGTAATAGGGAAAGCTCATCCACACGCAAAATTCGGTCTAGTACACTAGAAATAGTTGAACGTGTATGGACTACGTTTGAGTTCAAAGCGACGACTGTTTAAAAACAGTCTGTTGTAAAGGAAGAATATGTAGGCCGACACTGCGCTGTCTTGGCAGGGCCCGTGACCATTGCAAGACACCACATTATTATAGATTTATAGCATCAGTTCTGTGACAAAAAAGTAAGAAAGGGGAAGTGGTCCAACAGTTAGGATACCAGATTATGTAATCTAGATTTATGGGGTTGAACCCCGACAAGAGAACAGTTTACACGGATTAAAGAATGAGTTATCGTTTCTAAAATAATCAGGATGATTTATTTGTTTGTTTCGGGATTTGAGATTTAAATATTGAGCACAACCCACTCTGGCAACGCTGATCGTATTCTGGTATGAACCTAAGGCCTATCCACGTCAATATGGAAGCACTATACTCTAGTTTCGCTCTCGTTTGAGCTCGTCAGTAGTGCATATCCTTGACCGGACCAGGAAACAAACCCCGGATCACTGGCGTGTGAAGCGGGATAATCAAGATGGCCTACAAAAACCAACTGGTCTTATTTTGATCTGGACACATAAATGCCATAATTATAGTTTATTTCTACTTGTTAAGTTTGATTCCGTTATTTGCCCCACAAAATTGTCCTAGCCCTATCTCTCCCTTATCCCCCATTTAAAACATACCCACACAGGAACACAGACATTGCCAGATAGTGCCGGCACAATGGCGCGGAATGCCACATTAGAAAATACTTGTAATGGACTGTTGATGACGAGTCGCCAAATCTGGTCGTGCGGGCCACGGTAAAGTGGGCCATCTGGGTTTGTTCTGGTGGGCTCGAGAAAATCAAATGCGTGGGGCGGTTTGGCTTCTAATGGCCGAAGGGTTCCCCAGTGTAATCAAATAAGTGAATTATTAATGCGCGCTTTTAGAACTGGCGGAAACGAGAAGAGGGAGACAAGAGGAAACAGACAATTAGGGGCGGGGGATCTGCGTTTTAATCAGTAAATTATGGTCATTTAATTACGCACAGCATGGGTCATGAGAAAACACAGATCGGGGATAAAAAAACGGTTGACTATGTTAGTTGGCATGGGAACAAGAGAAATGATACAAGCAGCTCAAGATGGACTAATAGATAATGGAATTGACTACTGGCTAGCGAGACTAGGGGGTGGGGAGGAGAGAAGAATTGTCATTGCCGTTGTCATTACCGTACCCGTATCAATTCTGCGGGGAAAGGAAAAGGGTGGAGTAGTTGGGGGGGGGGGGGGGGGGTGGAGAAGGTTTTCTTTTCGCATATCCTTTACAGGACATTGCAGTCAACACCAGCATTTGTAAGCTGTTGTTGATGTCTTGGCAAGTTTTACGTTCAGTAGTTTGCCATTATTTTTTGAACGCGACTGGTTCGCATACTTCCGTAAGTAACCAGCGCGACGCGATCCGCTGCCAAATCTCACGCAGTTGTGTTTATTACGTGAGTATACGGGATTACGAACAGCGTCTTTAACGCCTTCGCCAGGGAGACTGGAGAAGGTCAGTATTCCCAACAAAAAAAAAATGTCTTGAAGCAGGAATCTGATATGGACCTGTGATGTGATAGGGCCGTCACATTTTGTAGGCCGGAGTGCACGAAGAAATGGGTGATCAGTCTTCTCCTCTGTTAGCAGACGATGAACGCAGGTGTGGATCTGCACTCATGACGTTAATCGTTAGTTCCGGTTCCAACTTCACGATAAAGCTTCACCTCCATAATGCCCCGTTCCTTTGCCAGTGCATATCATACAAAATGCCCTTCACTGTCCCTTGTGACGAGTGGAACAAACAGCAGTACCGACAACCCGACAGCACGGACATGCATAATGCCGCTGCCAGAATGTCAACACAACAGTCCGCCACGAAAATTACAGTTCATCGTCAATGGAAACAGCAGTTACTAGAAATACAGCAGCTTCACACCCATTACTGCATAATGAAAAACTACCTAGTTCAGCAACCGACCGCCGCTATTTTCTGAACATGCACTTCACAATACAAACAACCACGGACAGATGTAAAAGCACACCACACGAAATCAACTATTACTAACTACTATCAACTACAGTAACAGGTCAGCCATTATTAATACAGGTGGGATCTTTTGCAGGGATGTGTGTAATGGCTCAAGTGCCTTTATCTTTGGCCAGGTGGACACGCGATTTGTTGCTCAACTACACAGCCATGCTGATATACTCTATACATATTCCAACAGTTACCCGAGTCTCTATGTCCAGCCGTCCGCATGATGGCTACAGAGGGGGATACGGGAAAAAATAGGGGGAAAGAAGAAGAAGAAGAAAAAGAAGAAGAAGAAGAAGAAGAAGAAGAAGAGCAAGAAGGATCAGCAGCAGCAGCAGCAGCATACAGTCTAATGGGCACTCCATGGGTTAACATGATCATTATTACGCTTGCCGCCTTTACTACCCACAATATTTTTTGATGCCCAGACAAGGCTGAATCAACGCAGATACTCAATGCGACTGTAAGAACATACCCGCCTGAACGACGACCCCTAGACGATATGCAACCAACAACCCGCCTCAATGAGATTCGAAACCTTGAACATGGCACCAGGAGGTAAGGCTGCGCTACGGCAGTTCCCCTACAAGTTCAGTGAGTAAAACTACTCATTAAGTGACACGGTGACCAGGAGATTAGGCGACACTCAGCACTCCGAGGGGCGGACAGACGGACACATCATCACTCTGTGTCTGTACCAGTAGTATTGGGACTTTTCGCTGGTTGTTGAAGATGAAGATTGATCACGTTTGGGAATATTCGATGTGCTGTGATGTCGGTTTTTTTTTTTCTTCAGCGTTGGCTCTCTTTGAACGCAAGTGTAGTCCATACACGTCATACCACTTCTAGTAGTGCTGGACTGATTTTTGCGTGTAGATTAGCTTTCCCTATTACCAGTGTCCCTCGCTATCAGGCGAACCCACCCCGACTTAAGAGGTACTTGTAATACGTTACCAAGTCAAGGAAGAGAACGTATCATTTTAGTCCAACTGGCCGGTGCAGGGTTGAACTCGCTACCTCGGCATCAACACACCGGATGTTTTTAAGAACAAACGCTCTTATCCATTCGGCCATGGTGACCTCAAGTTCTTAACTTAACTTAATTCAACTTAAGTCAGCTTAACTTAACTGAACTTAAACCAAATTAACTTAACTTAACCCAGCTTAACTTAACCCAGCTTAGCTTAACTTAACTTAACTCAGCATAACTCAACTTAACTTAAAATAACTGAACTTAACTTAACTTAACTCACCTCAATTGGACTTAAATTAACTTAACTTAACTTAACTCATCTTTACTTAATTCAACTTAAGTAACTTTACTTAACTTAACTCAACTTAACTTAACTCAACTGAACTGAACTGAACTTAACTCAAATTAACTTAACTTAACCCAGCTTAACTTAACCCAGCTTAGCTTAACTTAACTTAAACTTAACTTAACTTAACTTAACGTATCTTAACTCAGCTTGACTCAGCTCAGCTCATCTCAGCTTAACTTAACTTAACTCAACTTTACTTAATTCAACTTAACTTAACTTAACTTAACTTAACTTAACTTAACTTAACCCAACTGAGTGAAAAGATGAAACGCAAAACTGAGCACATATAGATCGTTGGAGTGCAAGCAATGCCAGGGAGCTGTCTTAAAATGATGAAACGAAAACCGGGTCGTGGTGACGTGAGATCTTCCTGTCCTAGTTGCAGTCCCTGGCAGAATTCTCCAGTGGCCTATTTTATTTCAGCCTAAGACGAATGTCTCCTGGGAATGTCAGTATCGATGGACGATGTGTTTCAGGGCTGAAATATGAGGGCTTGATGTCATGTTCCCTTGTCTCCGTGTGTCCTCTTGTCGCTGTTCCATCTCTCTCTCTCTCTCTCTCTCTCTCTCTCTCTCTCTCTCTCTCTCTCTCTCTCTCTCTCTCTCTCTCTCTCTCTAGGATTTACCTCCCTGTGTATCTACGAGGAGGTTTCAAATAACACCTTAATTGTTTTTATTTGGGTTAATATTTTCTGAAAATGTAAAGACCAAATGCATCATCTTTCAATATAGTCACCACCATATATACCACGTTCAATGCAAGTCCTCCAGCACCGATAAAGTGCTTGGATTCCTGTAAAATAAATATCTTGGTCGCTTGCAATAAATCGTGCAACATATTGTATTGACTTCTGTGATTACATTTTCATTGTCAATAGATTTTTCTGTTTATGACAATTTGTGTGTTTTCTAAACATAATGCACCAGAGATGTACACCAGTAACTTCCCCTTGCTATGCACCGGGTTTTCTTAGGTTTCACAACACTAACATTTACCTGCCGCTCTCTGTGGATTAGAGTTTACAGACGCGATACGTAATCCCGTATACCCGCGTTCGAAACACAGCTGCATGCAATTTGGCAGCAGACAGCGTTGCGTTTTTTTTCCGCATTTGTAACGATACCGGTCGTTCAGAAAGCAATTTTAAACAACTGAACGTAAACTTGCCAAGAGATCACAACGGCATAACTGCTGGTGTTGACTGCGATGTCCTTTAAATAATATGCAGGAAAAAAAATTTATCTAACAGACGAATCTTCAGTGACATAGGAGAGGTTATGTATGGCACCTCTTACCCACGGATGGCCGTGTCACCAATTCCAATTCCAATTTTAAAAAATAACAATTCCAAATTAGGTCTCGTTAAACCTGCCTCATCAGATTTGGTTATTGTTGAGATCCGTGATTGCGTGGACTGTTAGTCCCAATTCATACTGGTTTTATTGGGTCCGCTTTGTTTGTCGGATAAGGTTATCTTTGTGCTGCCTGGTAATTTCCTTTCTGTCTTATGTCGGTACTGATAAAGACCGGTCCTTGGTTGGGCCTACTAGGTTCCGCATACTTTCGTTTGTTGGTTTCTTTCTCTATTAGCACTTCTTCGTGCTGTTTGTTTCTTGTGTTGTCCCCACCGGGGCTGGTCCCGGTCATGTGCAGTCCTCATAAGGACTCGCTGTAGGCAAAGGCAGAGAATTTAAGTGCAGTCTCAGATCACTCATCTACGCTTGCTTTATCGTTTTCATCATCGGTGTATGGGTTGGTGCGACAGCAAGACGACCCGATCTCCCTGTCAGCCCTGTTCAGGAGCCCTTCCGGAAGAGCCAACCCACTATCCTGCCACTCACCCCGCTACATTCAGCTGTCCTTCTCATGACAACCAGGACATCCATCCCCGGCGAGATAAATGGATTTGTGTGTGTGTGTGTGTGGTTACATATACTTTTTTTTTAAACACATACTTTTTTCTTTTAATATAAAAAAAAAGAAGATAGAGAAGTTATATGTCCTTCCCTGTTCTGCATATGAACTGTCTGACAAGCCGCTGTATTTCTGGGTTGCTGTTTGTGCCATGTCACAGAGTTGGGGAGTAGTTTATAGAGACAGCTGCCCCACCAGCTGACTCGCCTCCTCTCAAAGACCACTCACTACCTGTGCTGGTCCACGGCGGCATATTTGACATATCCACAGCTGGTCTCTATATCTAGAGGGCTCTCCACAACCGCCACCCTCTGGACGCGCCTAGTAGGAGGACAGGATCGCACTTACTTATGGAACTGTCAAGTTGTGGTAAAATCTCCACCTGGGAGCAAGTAAGACAGGAGGCTTCTGGCCATCAGAAGGGGTCCCTCCTCACGGAATGTTTCGGCCCCTTACATATCCACAGGGCGGGTCCGTCTGGGTCATGACTCCCGGACGTTTCCTTCCTGTCGTATTCATCGACAGCTTTGTATCTTCTCTCATCGACATCGCTAAGTGTGTCTGCCCAGAAGCCATCCCACCCTGGGGGTGTAGGGGGTGGGGGGAGAAGAGACATGGGACACCCCGTGCACCTCCTAGCGTTGACACTACACCGCGACTGACCGAGGGAAAGCCAGCTTCTTCCCTCGGCAATTGGCCGCAGTCTTCACCTCTGTCTTGATGGCAAGCTATGACCCAGTCAATAGACTTCGTTGCTGCCATGTTGCCTCCCTACCTCATTCACAACTTGTGTACCTGCCCTCCTGCACGCATCCAGCAGAAGCAGCTCTTCCATTGGGCTAATCGTATAAAGACTTGGGCCTCTTCCTCTCCTAAAGGTTAGCAGATTTGGGTGTGATGTTATACTATTTAATTGCCGTGTGCACATTACCGTTTAGAAAGTACACTTGCCCAGAAAATCACGCAAACGACATACAACCTATTTTTTGTTAACTTGACTTGGCAATTTTACTTTCAGTATTTGCCATAGCTTTCTATACGCCCATACCATCGAAATCAACGCAAGGCGATTTGCTCTCAATTCAACTGCGGTTGGTTGTGAACCAGCCATCCGGTATGTTGGAGAATTGTAAAGCTGCATTCACTAATCCCTAAGACTACTTTATGTATCTTTTCTTAGGTCGTAAATGATGATTTTTTTCCATCCCTGTTTTTTATCTGTCCTCTACTAAACCACGCTCATGCTTTCACTTTACTGCTATCTCCTGCAGCTCACCCCATGTCCACCAGACATTATTCTTCTCATGGCTGCGCCTCTGATGTCGGAGTGGGTTAACTTGATGGCGAGGGACTCTTGTAATAAGGAAAGCTAATCCACACGCAAAATCCAGTCCTGTGCTACTATACGTATTGTTTATGGACTACGCCTGAGTTCAAAGCGAGCGCAAAAAAGTCCATGTAATTCTCTTTTAACTGTGTTTTTATAACACAACTAGGGTTAGAATTAAATTGTAAGAAGCACATATTATGGTCTACACTAGGAAGAAGGACATATTGCAATGTAATATACAAGTAAATGGAGATGTTCTCAAACAAATGAATAGGTACAATTATCTCGGAACACTCATAATATCTGATGGGAGATGTCTTGAAGAGAATAGAACAAGAATCACCAAGGTGAAGGTAGCCTTTTGCAGGATGGAAAACATACTGAACAATAAAAAGATATCCTTTGCAACGAGAAAAAGAGTGTTGAGGTGCTACATAAAACCTGTACTTTTGTATGGACGTGAAGCGAGGACAATGAGCAGACAAGCTGAAAAAACATCTGATGGCTGTGGACATGTGGTATCGGAGGAAAATGCAAAGAATACCATGGACAGACAGAAAAAAATGGCCAAGTCCTGGAAACCGTAAATTTATTAGAGAAATTAGACGTAAGCAGTCAAAACTTTTGAGCACGTTATGAGAAGAAATAAATTGGAGAACTTGGTGGCAACCGGAAAAATCTAGGGGGAAGAGAAGAAGGGGAAGACGGAGAAGCAAATACCTGGATGGCTTGACCACGTGGTATGGTTGAAATAGAACACTGAGCTGATCCACGATTCTGGTGATCGAGTGAGATGATGAAACATGACCGTCAACGCTTATCGGCATGGCACATGATGAATGAATGAATTTCGTTTGCTTGTGGGTTCCAGACAAGAGAGTGCCTGGTTATATTGTCTTCAAGTTTTCTGAGTGTGTCTCCTATCCAGTAGCCAGCTTATTTTCCTTACCTCTTGGTTCAACGGAATTTGTTTAGATCTCTCCTTGAGCTCCTCTTTGGAAATGTCCACCTTTATTTGCTCCAAGAGTTTAGCAACATCAGCAACTCTAGAGCTGGTGAAAAACTGAAGATGCTTCACAATTTCCATCAGAGTGACACGGAGGCATGTGATCTGGGCAAATAGAATTGATAATTGAATTTTCACATGACAGGGTAAAAACAGAAGACAGGTGACAAAAACAGGTAATGGTAATTTCGTAATGTGCACTGCTGAGAGCGGTATGGCAGGTTCATAACTCCAGGCATCGGTCAGTGTTTGATCACGTGGAGAACCACGGGAGGAGGAGGGGGGGGGGTATAGGGGTGAGGAGGGGGTGCTGTAATCTGAGCCCAGACTCCGTCTTGTCTTTTAATTCTTAACTGATTAAATGACATGGGATGATTAATGGTCTTAAGCGACTTCAAGTATCACCCATGGGCTTACACACAATAGTAGTCCTTATAGAACTCCCTTTAATTTAATATATCAGGGGCGTTCATTTGAAATTGGTTCATGCCGCACCGCGCGTAATTGCGTACATTGAACATGATCATGTCATAGTCATGTGATAAGTACTGACCAATGAATGAAAGAGCACGTGCTTATCGTCCCATGATGCATAGGTTCTGATTCTGACCGTTTAGAAAATGGCCGGGTTGATCCAAAATCCGTTCAAAGAAGCTCAAAGAGCGGTGATTCAGTTTCATTTGAAGGATTTCGACCATTGGACATTCATCGAAGAATGCAAGCAGTGTACGGTAACAAATGTGTGTCGAAGACAACAGTGACAGACTGGGCACGAATGTTTCGGAAAGGACGTCAGTTCATGGCAGATCTTCGACGGCCTGGTCAAGCGCATATTGTTGCAACAGAAAAAAAAAACCCATCGCCAAAATTGATGCAGCAGTACAGATGAACTGTTGTCGAAGCATACGTTCGCTAGCGAAATAATTTGATGTGTCAATTGGGACAATTCAAAAGGTCGTTGGTAAGAAACTGCAATATTGAAAGGTGTGTTCACAGTTTGTACCACGGGTGTTGACCGACCAAAACATAAAGGAACGCATGGGATGGTGTTTGAACAACTTGCTGCGTTACAGAGTTGAGGGTGATGCATTTCTCTTCCGCATAGTGGCAGACGATGAACACACCCGTACTTCCTATTTTCTGCTATCCATTTTTGTTTGATCGAAACCTATATTTTGTTTAGCACTGAATCTATTTAAAGTCAAACAATTGATCTAAGATTGGCGCCGGGTGTTTATCTCTCTTTGAGTTTTCATTGTCTAAATACAAGTGAGGAAGGTGGACGTGAGAGAGGGCCTCCGTGGCGAAGTCTAAGAAGGGTGCAAGCTACCTGCCTCGCGCTCTGAAGGTCGTGGGTTCGTTTTGGGACTGTGTCGTTCAAGCCACAAGCACTATTGTTCCGGAGATCCCATCGCTGGGGCTGCAGTGTTCGTGGTTTGTGCGATGCTTTTGGTAGGTAAGATGCTGCTATGGATAGAGAGAGGGGAGGAGAGAGAGAGTGGAAGGTAGAAAGAGAGAGAGAGTGTGTGGAGAGAGAGAGAGAGAGATAGAGAGAGATATAGAGAGAGAGAGACAGAGAGAGAGAGAGAGACAGATAGAGAGAAAGAACGAACAAACGAGTTTTAATTTCAAAGGGTTAAGCATTTGGCACTCAGGCCCGTCTAACATTCTGTCCTTCTTCTCTACTTCCATTGATATATTATTTAATTCAACATCAATTATGAAGCTAATCTTCGACAAGAAAAAAAAAACAATAAGCATTAAAACGCATGAAAAATAATCAATAATACATGACTCGCCGAAGAAATGTTAACATGGGCAGTATAAATACCTAAGGAAGGTGTGACATACCATACATATGAGAATGTTTATTGGCTAGTTGTCGTTTGAGATAATTTTCCAATACATTTTTTGTTTTTGTTTCGGGGGAATGTAGTCTGTACTGAGATAGTGTTCAAACAGGTTGCGAGTCTTTAATCGTAAACATATTATACAGCTGATTGCACACGTGTATTCCGGTGTTTAGCAGTGTGGTTGTCTCTCGTTGAGCTTCCATTTACTGTATATAGCCGGCTCTGTGACGAAAGTTTTACGCATGCAGTTCGTATTCCTGCATACTGAGCTTGAAACACAGCTGCGGGAGATTTAAAAGCAGACCACCTTGCGTTGGTTTCCATACAAAGGTATAAGTGCTGGTCCTTCGGAAAGCAATGGCAAACTACTGAACGTAAACTTGCCAAGAAACCACAAGCAGCCAAAACATGCTGTGGTTGACTGTAAAAGGATGTGTAAGGAATTTATACACATGTTTTGCTACACATGTCCGGCCTAGTTTTGGTTTGCGCGCTTGCTGCTTTGAACTCAAGCGTAGTTTATACACGTGCGACTACTTCTCATGCAACAGAGTGATTTTTGCGTGCGGATTAGCTTTCTTTATTACCAATGTCCTTCGGCATTAGGCGAACCCACGCCATCTTCTAAGGTACTTGTAATTTCCGTCACCAAGTCAAGGCGAGAAGTCAACTAAAGTGTCATCTTTTGTAATTGTGACTTCTTCAACACTAATGAGTGCTCGGTGAATGGTGAGATTAGTATCACGCCGTCTGCTTTTGCTTCCCAAGGGATTATCCTAACACAGATACCAGGCCATTATCTGAGAAGTTCAGAAGGCCGAAGTGTTATTGTCCACTTCAGGCACGAGAACTGATTGATATATATGTCAGGGCGCGGGTTTGGTATGGATGGAACTCACACCTGCACGAGTGTTTGTTAGTACGTGGAACACGTTTTGTGACGAGTGTCTGGAGAAGATAATTTTCGGGTTGAACTGGGAGTACGAGTGAAGACACGATCCAGGTCGGACGTGTTGTAACGAGGGCGAGAATGGAACATTATATTTTAATTCTGTGTGGTAGTCTCTCTGTTTATGTTAGTTGAGAATAACTGTGCGGTTAGATGCGAGTGAAGACTTGATCGTAAATGTGAAGCCGCGAAACAAATGATGAAAACGGAGTGGACTTCTGTTATGTCCTTCATTTAAACTTGTGACGTTGACACGAGAGCTGAAGAGAGCGAGTGGCCCGCAAACGTGGGCAAGCAATCACGGTTTGATAGCAAAGTATTCAGAAGATAGTAAATCATGGCGCAGGGATCATTAGCCATTAAATATGGAGCCCAGAGCTTGCGCCATGAGTAAATTCCAGCCGTGGATCTGACTTGCCAGTAGAATGACAACGAGCAGAAGTGAGCTTAAAGCGGCGGCCTAAAAGTTAAGTCCATGACACTTTACAAATATGGAGCTGTACGATATATCGCACGCTTGTCTAGACATGGAAGCGAGTTCTTTTAATTTAATTTTACAATTATTCTTTGCTTCACATTTCTCTGCTTATAATTATCCACAGCCGATGAAGCAAATATTACACGAGACATAAATATACACAGATGATACATCAAATATAAAAATACTCATACATATACAGAGAGGATAAAACAAATATAAAGCAGACGCAAATATCCAAAGATGATAAAACAAATATAACAACATACATAAATATCAACTGATGATAAAACAAAAATAACAAAGGACATTAATATACATCGATGATAACACAATTTGACAACACATGTAAATATCCGCAGTTGATGAAACAATACGGAAACACATGATTTTGTTTATGGAGAGAAATAACAGAAGTAAGCAGATTTAAACACCTAGGCTCACTGCTGACGGGCGATGGGCAAGTGATAACATAAATTATAAGAAGAACGAACATTGCCCAACAAAAACGAAACCAGTTAACACGTGCATTGTGACAGGTAGAACAACAATAGTCAGAAAATTTTGAAAATGAAAGTCAGAAAATAGTTAACAAACATAAGAAAATCCAAATCGACGCGGAGAAGACCTTAGGTTCGTACCGGAATACGATCAGCGTTGCTAGTTGTGGATTGTGCTCAATCTTTAAACCAGGAGCAAGTATGTTCCCATGGTAACACATGGGTGCGTGCGACAGTGGAGCATTGAAAACATCAGCTGAGACGCACACACCCGACTTTGAATATACATTTCAAGTACCTCAGAAGTCGGAGTGGGTACACCTGATGACGAGGGCCACTAGTAATAATGAAAGCTAATCCACTAGCAAAATTCAGTCCCGTGCACGACACTAGAAATAGTAGCAAATGTATGGACAATGCTTGGGTTCAAAGAGAGAATGCGCAACACAAACACACACACACACACACACAAACACACACACGCACACACACACACACACAAACACACACACACACAAACACACACCACACACACACACGCACACACAAGTGTTGTGTGTGTGTGTATGTGTGTGTAAAAGTGTTACAAAATGACATTTAAAAATTCGCTGTATGGAAAAAAGAACGAACAGATCGTAGTTAGTTGTTAATACGTTTCTCAGTCCACCGACTATCCTCACTGCACATAGAATAATGCAGTCTGTAATTACCCGATGCTTCCTGGCCTAGAGGTTAGCAACTTTTCTCCGTAATCTCGTATACTCTCGTAAGTAACGTGACGACGGTGAGAATCAGCAGTGGTTCGAATTGCGTCGGTAACTTACGGGGTATGTGAACCGGCCGCTTAGAAAGCAATGGCAAACTACTGAGCGTAATCTTGCCAAGAAATCAACAATCAGCTGAAAGATGCTGATGTTGACAGCGATGTCCTGTAAAGGATATGCAAAACATTTTTTAAGTACCCCTTGTCCTTCCACAATATCTCCCTTGACGTGGGGCGACTGGCGATACTAGTTTTATATTGGCTTACTCTTCTTTGTTGGCTTCTCGCGTAGCACACTTGTCTGGCTTCACGCCTTTAATTGAATGTTCTAGCAGTCTGGACAAGTTGCAGATTCAGTCATCGCTGAATTCGTTTAAGTGCCCAGCCTCACTGTAAGTTTTAGGTGTATCAGTTTGGTTCATTGCTCGTCAGTCATGTAGAGAAGCCCCGGCCGCAAGTCGGTCAGCTTGTTTATTGTACGAGAGGAAGTCAATAAGTAAGTCATATGTGGCTGTTTAAAATATCTAAATATGATAACGTGAAACCAGTTTATTTTTATACATACATTGCCCCTTTATTTCTCAACATAATTTCCACCAACATTGATGCACTTATTCCATCGTTTTATCAGTCCTCTCAAACCGGCTGCATAGAACTACATGCTCTGTTGTCTAAACCACGGTTTCACGTCACATTCAACTTCGGCGTCATTCGCGAAATGTTTCCCGCCAAGGTGTGTTTTCAGTGGACTTATCCCCTAGCGATTTCTCGTAAAGTGGTGCATAGTTGGGTAGAAAACAGTTACGAGGGCGAGTCAATAAGTAAGTCACACAGTTCTGTGGGATGGCAGGTAAATGAGAACAAAGCACGCAGTTCTATGAAGCCGGTTTGGGAGGACTGATAAAACGATTGGATAAATGCATCAATGTTGGTGGGAATTATGTTGAGAAATAAAGGGGCAATGTATGTATAAACATAAACTGGTTTCAAGTTGTTATCATATTTATTTATTGTTCTACAGCCATTTGTGACTTACTTATTAACTTACCCTCGTAACAGGCTGTGATTATGGTTGATATTTGCCATATGTAAACATCTGTGTTCCATCCTGGTGGTTTCCTGTGTGGAGTGGACTACGTGGTTAGCTGGAAAGTTATGTGTGGCCTGCTCGTCTATGTGACTGCGAATACCGAGCAATGTTTAATGAAATGATAAGGGAACTTTGAAAACGGGAGATGTCGGTTTTAATAGAATGTTGAGAATGTCCCGTACAGAGAAGAAAACACAGGCTGGGGTAATTGTTGTCAACGGATTTGCAGTTGCACTATACCACACCAACATTGTCCGTGCGTGACGTATGGGTGCATCAATCAATCAATCAATCAATCAATCAATCAATCAATCAATCAATCAATCATGTGCCATGCCGGAAAGCGTGGGCGGTCATGACTCGCCATTTCTTTAAGCGAATCATAATGTATTAGGCACTTTCAAAGATGTAGTTTGCCGTTGCTTTCCTCTATGGCAGTGACCATACTGGCCAGATGACCGCAACCATTGTCTCTCGAAAGAGATCCTCTGCCTGCCGTCGCGAAACTCGAGACCATAACCAACAAATATCTGTCGGCTATGGGTGCATACTGAAGGTATATTGTCGCGTACAATAGTAGGATTGGAGCCTCCGTCGGAGGGAGGGGTCGGTTCGTGGAATCGATTTCAAACCATTTAAAAAAGAATCCTTATGTGTAGAAATGCTAGGCAGGAGAGACCGGGAAAGACAGAGTAAGATGTATGTGGGGACTGTCATCATCTGGGCACAAAATATTTTTCGACATCATTAAAATATCAGACGACGGAGAGATATGGAGTCTCGTGATGGCCAATGTCTGCTTCAGATAACTCACGCGATGAAGAAAGAGTGAGTACATTGTATCACATACGGTGTCCTGGCTAGCTTTAACAGTGAGAGACAGCCGTGGAGGAACACAGACTTCACTGATGGTGTGGGACGCAGAGGTGTTTCCAAGGCACCAGGGCCGGGTTATATACTGGCCAAGACCTATTGACGCGTCCTCGTCGAGCGTCCTGGGCAACAGGTCCCTTCGGGGTCCTGGCTAAAGTCAGTAGGATCGCCGATTCCTCCGAAGTCGGAGTGTGTCTGTCTGTACGGCGAGGAACCACCATTCTGCACACCAATAAGCCAGACATGGGACAGTTTAGTTTAGTTTAGTTTAGTTTAGTCGTTGGATCAACATCACGGCACACGGGTTTAACCCATAAGTGCTCCGTTTCCCTCCTAACTCAAACCTGAGTCTGGAGAAACTCAGCTCAATGCACGAACTCCGTTGCATCGGCGAGGATCCTGAAATACTTTGGGTAGATTTTTAACTCGAAATTTTGCCCGGGCAGCGCCGTTAGGCTACTCTTTTTCGATTTCCAACTTCCAACTGCCAAGGGATTTTTTTAACGTGCGCAAAAATACACACGGGCGTCCGATCTCACTACCCAGAGACCAGGGGACATTTTATTACTGGAAGTCCAGGTGGATTTTTTAAATAAATCCCGGTCCTCACCGGGGCCTGAACCCGGGACCTCCAGCACTCGAGGCGGACACCATACCTCGAGACCACTCAGCCCCCCCTAGACATGGGACAACGGATACTCACGCAAACCTCAGGTCCGGTATGACATCACACTGATGTTGGACAACAGGATGCCTTCATCCGACATACAGGACTTCACGTTGGAGCTCAAGCCAACGAACACAAGCAAGCAAGCAAGCAAGCACTGATGGTGTAGGAATCAAGCAGTAGGTAGGACATTATGTCCCGCCCTGTCTGCACCACTGGAGCACTTCCAGCCTCACTCAGCAAGATTTTCTTCCCCCTTTCACTGTCCTCACTCCATTGCATATTTATTTCTTTATTCGTTCATGCCTGTTTGCTTATACTATGATGTTAGAGTTTGTTTGCTTTTATTTTTCTTGTTCCACTTGTTCTCATCGTTCTTATTCTTGTTGTTCTTCTGGTTATTGTTGTTCTTCTTGTTCGGAAGCCGAACACACGTGCATAACTGGGTGTGACGCACTCCGCTAGAAGGAGGAACGATGAAGAAGAAGTTGACGGGGGAGGAGTAGAAGGAGTAGTAGTAGCAGCAGCAGCAGCAGCAGTAGTAGTAGTAGTAGTAGTAGTAGTAGTAGTAGTAGTAGTAGTAGTAATAGTAGCAGTAGTAGTGATAGCAACAGTAGTAGTTGGCAGTAGCAATAGAAAAGTTGCAAGATGATGATGACGAAGAAGAAGAAGAAGAAGAAGAAGAAGAAGAAGAAGAAGAAGAAGAAGAAGGAGTAGTAGATGTACATTAATAGTAGTAGTATTAGTTTTAGTTTTTAAAAAATAGTTTAAGTAGTAGTAGTAGTATTTGTAGTATTTGTAGTAGTAGTAGTAGTAGTAGTAGTAGTTGTAGTAGTAGTAGTAGTAATAGTAGTAGTAGTAGAAGTAGTAGTAGTAGTAGTAGTAGTAATAGTAGTAGTAGTAGTAGTAGTAGTAGTAGTAGTAGTAGTAGTAGTAGTAGTAGTAGTAGTAGTAGTAGTATTGGGCAGTAGCAGTAGAAGAATTACACGATGAAGTAGTAGTAGTAGTAGTAGTAGTAGTAGTAGTAGTAGTAGTAGTAGTAGTAGTAGTAGTAGTAGTAGTAGTAGTAAGAAGAAGAAGAAGAAGAAGAAGAAGAAGAAGAAGAAGAAGAAGAAGAAGAAGAAGAAGAAGAAGAAGAAGAAGAAGAAGAAATTAGACGTTCGCCTGTCAATAGCTCAAACAAGTAGTTCTTGTCTGTCTACAACATTCTCATCTGAATAAAAAAAAAGCCAATTTTCAATTATCCCATAACGTGCATAGATTTAACACACAGATTTGACAAAAAATATTAGCTTCTTGCATAACAAAATCATGTTATTTTGTTTCTTTCTCCAGTAACAAGATGTATTAAGGGACGCTGCTCGCTAAATGTTGTCGAGAAATGTTTTCTCTATTGATTGCGTGCCATTTTAGCCGCCCTTAACCCTACGTCCAATTGAATCAACGGAATTCAATTTGCCCGGATCTTGTTTTCAAATACGTGTTCAGATTACATTGAACCTGGCCTGCGTGGCTTGGCCAAAGCCGTCAGAGCCGTCACTGGGTGAAAAATTGTATTACATTTTAACCCATCAAAGTGTTGGATTCCCTGGCAAGAAATAAATGGGGCTTTATTGTCACGTTTATGACATGATAAATGATTGCGTAATAAATTGGTATAAAGATGAGATTACTGGAAATCTTGTTTCAGGGTGAATCGTTTGTGGCGGGGAAATAAATGGGAATGGAAACTTTATTATGTATATCTTTACAAAGTTTGTCCATAAGACCGTTTTGTGTCGCTCCCAATCTTCTTATTTCTCTCAGCCTTAACAATCTACACCTCCACTCCCATCCCCATCTCTCGTTTGCGATCACGCAATAACTGGATAATTCCCCCCTCTTTCTGAATAAGCCTTCTCTCGAAGGATCACAAACCTCTCTCTGAATAAGTCTGTCTCTCGATGGGTCGTAAGACTCTCTCTGAATAATCTGTCACTCAATGGATGGTAAACCTCTATCTGAATAAGTCTTTAGCTACTCGCTGGATTTTAGATCATTCTCTATCAGCCTGTCTTTCGCTGGATCTATGTTTTTTCTTCGACATTGTATGCTCTTTATGTCTTTTCCCCTCTTTTTCTATGCCTGTGGTCTCTCTCTCACTCGACATTATTTCTATGTATTTAATATATCTCACTCTATCTTTCAATGAATGTAATCTCTCTCTCTCTCTCTCTCTCTCTCTCTCTCTCTCTCTCTCTCTCTCTCTCTCTCTCTCTCTCTCTCTCTCTCTCGATCTTTCTATGTTTTAAATCTCTCTCACCTTATTTCTATATATTTAATCTCTCGCACTACCTTTCTTTATCATTAATTTCTCCCACTCGACCTTATTTCTATGTAGTTAATCTCTCTCATTCGACATTATTTCTGTGTACTCTCTCTCTCTCTCTCTCTCTCTCTCTCTCTCTCTCTCACTCATCGAACTGATTTCTATGTATTTATTCTCTCTCTCTCTCTCTCTCTCTCTCTCTCTCTCTCTCTCTCTCTCTCTCTCTATTTCTCTCGATCTTTCTATGTCATTAATCTCTCTTACTCGACCTTAGTACTGAATATTTAATCTCTCTCACTCGATCTTTCTGTGTATTTAATCTCGAATACTCGATCTTTCTAGTTTGTTAATCTCTCTCACTCGACCTTATTACTGTATAATTAAACTCTCTCACTCGACCTTATTTCCATGTATGTAATCTCTCTCACTCGATATTTCTATTATTTAATCTCTCTCACTCGACCTTACCTCCAAGCATTTAATATCTCTCATTCGAAAAAATTATGTGTATTTAATCTCTATCTCTCAATCATTCTATGTATTTAATCTCGCTCACTCGACTTTATTTCTCTATACATTTAATCTCTCTCACTCGACCTTATTTCTATGTATTTAATCTCTCTCACTCGACCTTATTTCTATGTATTTAATCTCTCTCATTCAACATTATTTCTATGTATATTCTCTCTCTCTCTCTCTCTCTCTCTCTCTCTCTCTCTCTCTCTCTCTCTCTCTCTCTCTCTCTCTCTTTCTCTCGATCTTTCTATGTCATTAATCTCTCTTACTCGACCTTATTTCTGAATATTTAATCTCTCTCACGCGATCTTATTTCTATATATTTAATCTCTCTCACTCGACCCTATTTCCATCTTTGTAATCTCTCTCACTCGACCTTATTCTATGTATTTAATCTCTCTCACTCGACCTCATTTCTATGTATTTAATATCTCTCACTCGAAAAATTATGTGTATTTAATCTCTCTCACTCAATCATTCTATGTATTTAATCTCGCGCACTCGACTGTATTTCTATACATTTAAGCTCTCTCACTCGACCTTATTTCTATACATTTAATATCTCTCACTCGACTTAATTTCTATGTATCTAATCTCTCCCATTAGACATTATTTATATGTATATAATCTCTCTCCTCTCTCTCTCTCTCTCTCTCTCTCTCTCTCTCTCTCTCTCTCTCTCTCTCTCTCTCTCTCTCTCTCTCTCTCTCTCTCTCTCGATAATTCTATGTCATTAATACCTCTTACTCGACCTTGTTTATAAATATGTAATCTCTCTCACTCGATCTTTCTGTGTATTTAATCTCGAGCACTCGATCTTTTTTGTTAGTTAATCTCTCTCACTCAATTTTATTTTTATGTATTTAATTTCTCCCACTCGACCTTATTTCTATGTATTTTATCTCTCTCAGTTGGGACGCCGAGTAAGTAAGTAAGTAAGTAAGTAAATCTTTATTTTCAAAGGGTTAAGAATTGGGCACGCAGGCCCGTCTGACATTCTGCCTTTCTTCTCGATTTCCTCTCATACATTCTTTCATTCAACATCTCTTATGAAGCAATTATTTGACAACAAAAGAACAATAAGCATTAAAACGCATGAAAAATAATCAATAATACATGACTCGTTGAGGCAATGTTTAACAGAGGTGTTTCCAAGGCACCAGGGCCGGGTTATATACTGGCAAAGACCTATTGACGCGTCCTCATCGAGCGTCCTGGGCAACAGGTCCCTTTGGGGTCCTGGCTAAAGTCAGTAGGATCATCGATTCCTTCGAATTCGGAGAGTGTCTGCCTGTACGGCGAGGAACCACCAGTCTGCACACCAATAAGCCAGACATGGGACAACGGATACTCACGCAAACCTCAGGTCCTGTATTACATCACACTGATGTTGGACAACAGGATGCCTTCATCCGACATACAGGACTTCGCGTTGGAGCTCAAGCCAACGAGCGCAAGCAAGCAAGCATATCTCTCAGTCGACCTTATTTCTATGTATTTAATTTCTGTCACTCGACATTATTTCTATGTATGTCGAACTGGTGGAATTATTGGACACTATGGGCATACATAATAAACACATGGCATCTATGGATATTGCCTCCGTATTCACCAACGTTCCATTAGATGAGACCGTGAATTTAATGAGTGAACGCATTAGAGACAAACAACTAAAACTAGGCATACCATCAGCTATCCTAGAGAGGCTATTAAAATTATGTACTGCCAACATACAATTCAACTTTCTAAACAAGTCATATCGCCAAATTGACGGAGTGGCCATGGGGAGCCCACTTGGACCTATTCTAGCGGACATCTTCATGGCACACTTAGAAGAATAGAGATCCTCAGAAATCAATAACTTGGCCTTTTACCGTCGTTACGTGGACGATATACTAATTATCACCACAGACGAGCTACAAGCAACGTCGTTTGAGGTCACAATGAACGTGACACATAAAAACATCTCTCTATCTATGGAACACGAACACAACGAAGCGTTGCCGTTTCTAGATATCCTAATGAGACGCAGAGCAGAAGGGCACAATTCAAAGATCAGTGTACCGAAAAGAAACATGGAATGGCCAATACTTAAATTTTCAGAGCTTCGCACCTGTCCAGTACAAACGGGGTTTAGTACGGACCCTGTTTGACCGTGTTAGGAAGATATGCACCCAGGACACTAACAGAAGAATTTGAAACTCTGAAGAATGCCTTAAACCTGAATGGGTACTCCACAGGATTTATAAAGCGCCACTGCCAACAGACCAAACCTAAACCAGAAGAAACTACAGCCCCTAAACTCAAGGTTTCCATCCAGTTAACCTTCCGAGGAGATGATGTAATGCAACGTTTCCAGGACCGGCTCATCACAGCAGTCGGGCGAACATTCTGTGCTGCAACTCCGGTTATCAGGTACAAAACCACACCGATCCCCATCCCAGCAGTTAAAGAACCTGTAGCTTTGTACCCCAAATCGAATTGTATTTACCAATTTACATGTAAGTGCGAGGCCATCTACATAGGTAGAACAGAGCGACAGTTACATAACAGGGCATTGGAACACATTCCAAACTGAGTGGACAAGATACTACACTAGAAGATGGTAGCCTAGGCAGGTCGACACACCGGAATAGTCCTGCTTCATCGGTCGCTAGACACGTGCTCGAGAGTGGTCATGTGGTTGAAAGAGACAGTGCCTCCGTGTGTTGTTCTACACACAAAGTAGTCGCATGTTAAAGTTTGCGGAAGCTATATTGATCAACCAACGTAAACCGGACTTGTGCAAGCAGAAAGACATGTTAGTCAGTTTAAAATTACCGTGGTAGACAATCGACATGACTGTGCGAACATGTGTATATTTCAGATTAAAGGATTTATCTAGTTATTTCACTTTACGTTGTGTGATTTCTGCAGTATGTACCTGACGAGATGCAGCGAAATATGACAGGCAATAAATCGTGCAATCTATTGTTTGTGTCTTCGTTATTCAAATTCACTACGGGAAAACATTATTTTGAATTATTTCTATGTGTTTAATCTCTCTCAGTCGATCTTATTTCTGTGTCATTAATCTCTCTTACTCGACCTTATTTCTATGTCATTAATCTCTGTTACTCGACCTTAATTCTAAAAATTTAATTTCTCTCACTTGATCTTTATATTCACTTACTCTCATTCACTCGACCTTATTTCTTTTTATTTACCCCCCCCTCTCTCTCTCTCTCTCTCTCTCTCTCTCTCTCTCTCTCTCTCTCTCTCTCTCTCTCTCTCACTCGACCTTATTTCTATGCATTTAATCTCTCGCACTCGTCCTTTCTATGCCTCCGTTAACTAATCTTTATCACATGATCTCTCCACCTTGTGTTTCGCTGTCAGGTGACATTTTTCTCTAGATCGTTCTATGTACAACCACCCCGCTCCCTCCAGCAGGATATCATGTCTTCCCCCTCCCCCTCCTCCCCCTTTCCTCATCTTCCTATTTGATTCAAATGATCTATTCTTGTGGTATGTTGGTGTCCCTAAAATGTTAGTTAGTTAGTTAGTTAGTTAGTTAGTCGACAGATCATCCTCGTTGCACATCGAACCATTCAGTCCATAAGTGCTCGGATCCCCTCCTCAGCAAATCCCGCAGCGTGTAGCGGCTAACGACGCCAGTTCTGTGTTGGTTTATCAATCTTCTTTGGCTTCCTGCGTAGTGTTCTTGTTTGGCCACTCCTCTTTTAATTTGCTGCTCCCGCAGTCTGGCCATTGTTGTAGATTCACAGTCATCACTTGGTTCTCGCAAAAGTCTCACTTCTCGTAGAGCATTCAGAATGTCAGCCTGGTCCATGGCGCGTCCGCCCTCCACAGTAGCCTCACCTGCGAGCTTGTCAGCCCGCTCATTTCCTTGTACTCCCGCATGACCTGGCACGAAGATGAAACTAATCTTTGCCAGCCGAGACCGCTTCAGAGGCAGCAACCATTCTCTTCGGATCGACCCCTCCTCTATCCTCTTGATCATGTTCATTGAGTCGCTAAGGAAACAAGCCCTAGTGAATGTCTGTGTCTCGAGCCATGTTATTGCTTTACTTACTGCCATGACTTCCATGGTCAGGCTACTTGTGGTTTCAGTGAAAGCACCAGAGTCCTCCTTCACAATTCTCCCTCCGGCCCGAGCTGTAAAGGCCCATGAGCTTCTCACATGTCGGACGACCGACCCATCTGTGTAGATGACCGCGTCACCGTCTAGCGAATTCTCGAAAATCAACGCTTGTACTTCAGCCTCAACAGCAGCCGGATTTTCTTGTCTGCATTTTCTATCTAGTTGGATGCAAACTGAAAAGGATGTGCAGAAGTCTGTTGGCACTTGCACCCACTCCTCGCCAGGTTCTAAGTCCTCAAGTGAACACACCTGTTGAAGAATGTCTTCGGCTTGACCCATCCACGACCGTCCTCTTTTTAACCTGCTGCCCTTCACCTTCCTAATTTCACTATGCAGTGGATGTTGTGTGTTTGCGTTAATTCTGAGGTAGGCGCGTGCCCTGCAAGCTTGTATTCTTTCTTCAATGGTTGGAAAATCAAGAAGGTAGCGCATCGCCCTGCATGCTGTATCTCTTGTACATCCAAGAATAATGCGCATAGCTTCATTCTGTATCCTTTCCATCCTTTCTATCTGCTTATGGCTGAGAGTCAGGATTGCCATTGCATACTCCAAAACAGACATGATCAGCCCCTCGTACAGAAAACATAGATGGCGCTGCTCACAGTTTGCTGCCGCCATCACCCGCATCGCTGCCAAACCCCGCTTGGCCTTTGTTATCACCTGGTCTATGTGCACATTATAAGCAAGGCTTCGATCAAACCGTATCCCCAGGTAATTCATTGTCTGCGTTCTTTCCACCGTCTCTGAACACAGCATTACAGTTGGTGTTGGATTGTTGACAATATGATTATTCAACGAGAACCAAGTCACTGTTGCCTTTGTTGGGTTGACCATTGCCCCAGCTTCATCACACCAAGTACTTATGCGATTGAGTTCGGTTTGTAGTTCCA
Source organism: Cepaea hortensis (assembly GCA_963921405.1). Classification (NCBI taxonomy): domain Eukaryota; kingdom Metazoa; phylum Mollusca; class Gastropoda; order Stylommatophora; family Helicidae; genus Cepaea; species Cepaea hortensis. The sequence continues at coordinate 12,782,396 of OY992895.1, forward strand.
CAGCAACCTCCTCTCTTTCCTTACCCTGACGATACACTAAAACATCATCGGCATACGACAATGTCCTGCCAGGTCCAGTGATCTGCTCACTGGTGATTCTCACTGTGTAGGCGTTGAACAGTACCGGAGATAATGGTGATCCCTGTGGTAGGCCAGGATATATTGTTGTTGGTTCCGAAGTCCAACTGCCACACCTAAAAACTACTTTCCGTTGGTAGAGGGCTGCAGCGATCCAACTAAGGAGGAATGGACTTACGTTTAGTTCAAGAAGCTGAAACATTAAAAAATCCAGTGGTACTCTGTTGTATGCGTCCTCAAGATCAATCGCTGCAGCAACGGTTTCAGTGCCTGAGTGGAAACCTTCATAGACATCATGGGCAAAGACTGCTGCATTGGTCCAGGTTTCTCTTTTTGGACGGTACCCACCCAGGGTAGGTGGGAAAACACCTTGCCTCTCTAGTTGGCTTGATATTTTCCTGGCAATTACCTTCTCCAGCAGCTTGCCTATTGTATTCTGCATGGTTATAATTCGATATCCCTGAATTTTTGTGTGGTCTTTGTCAGGCTTCGGCAAGGGAATCAGATAGCTGTGTAACCATTCCTCCTTGATGCTAGCACTCCCTATACTGTTGTTGTACATGTCTGCTAGTTTCTCTAGCTCATTGTCGGTACACCTATTTATGTCGTCGTATCTTATGCCATCAGGACCTGGAGCACTGTTTTTTGATCGTCGAAGCACAGCCTTGATTTCTTTCACTGTCACTGTGTCTTCCTCCGAAGTGTTCTGGGCCTTGCATCTGTCTGAGGTGACCTCCTTGGCCAGATATCGGCCTCCCATGTCTGTCTGGTTGCCCTGCTCAAGGTAGCGTTCAAAGAGGGCTTTGCCCTTGTCCTCGTCAGTCCTCTGCCAGGTGAGGTCAGCACCTTGGAAGTCTGAAATGCTCTTATTCTTGACTACACCACTCATGCTTTTATGTAGTCGCCAGAACAATTTCAGTGACTTGTCTGTGCTTACTCTTTGACACACCTCTGCCCATTTTTCGCTTTTAACCACCTTGACCAGTTTTTTTAAATAGATTACTTTTGTGTGCATCTCTCTTTCTAAGTGCAAGCAGGGACTAGGATGACCAGCTCTGTTCTTCTTGGCATTTTGCCATCTCCTTACAGCACTACGCTTATCCACCCAAGCCTTCTCCACCTCGAAACTCCACCACGGTGGCTGCTCCCAGCTTTTTTTCCTGCCCTGAAACGTTCTGCGCTTGTCACGTCTTATTTTACTCACCACATCTTGCCCTGTACTGTCATACTGGGAAGTCTTTACCTTTAGCTTGTGCTGCCTGGTTCTGCCTTTCTCCACCAATATGCTGCAAGGGTGGTGGTTGCTGCCATGGTGTCCTAGGACACCCCATCTACACACTGTAGTGAGTGAAGGTGAAACTAGCGCCAGATCAATAGCACTGTCCTCATCGCCCGGACGGCTTGCTGTCCTGGTGACACAGCCACTGTTGATACAAACCAGGTCGATGGTTTCCAGTGCAGTCTCGAGCTCCTCCCCTTGTGTATTGGAGGAAGTGTTTCCCCATGATCTGCCTTTAGCGTTGAAGTCACCACAGAAAATAACATTTCTCTCTTGGCCCAATATGCCACTTAAGCACTGCCACTTCTGGGCGTCCACACTCGCATTGCGGGCATAAACATTAACCAACACGAATGGTATACTGGAATGAACTCTCAACGCCTGTATTTGTATATCTGTAGCGAAACGCCAGTGGTCCATGTCCTTATGCATTCTTTTATTTTGGGTAGACAGGGGGGAACGGCTTTCGGAAGCTCTCAGTTCTCTTGTTCTCTCAAATCTCCATGAAAGATGGTTCTTTGGGTTATCTTCCTATCACAATCTTTACATGGAGCAAGTAGCCAATGTCTTTCACATCGGGTAAACCCGATGGAGCGCCTTGCGCCAAATGAGCGCTGGTGCGGCTGCTAAGCAATTCATGGCCGTGTACACACCTACCGTTGGATAGTGGCATCTTGTCAAGTCGATTTGAAGATTGGGACAGAGATGCAACCTCCTACTGAAGTGGTGAAGAAAGGTAGGGCTTGGGTTGTGGGTACTCCAGCCAAACATGGAGTTATAAATATACCATGGGTTGAAGGGGAAGATGAATTGGCGAAAGGCCAATCATAACCAATGACGAGTTGGGTGACCGTTAGCCGATTTGGCTGCACGTCTTGTCCTTGGCATAGCCGGGGAAGTGAATCTGAACCATATATCTCCCAAGAGGATTTCATTTGTTCTTGGCGTCAGATGAGCTGTTGCTGTCTTTCTATCTACGGCTTGAATTGGACAGATTGTCATCTTTCTGTTGTATATACTCAGTGGGTATTTTGGGAATGGGGTACACCAATCTCTGATCTATCTTCTTGAGCCAGAAGAGGCATTCACAGGACTATCTCTTTCATCTGTTACTAGATGGGATGATGTAGGGAAGTTAATGGACTTCTGTATCTCATTTAGAGAACCTGCATTCCGCTGAATCTATGTGTTCTGTGGGGCACTGCTGGTACATTGCGGCGACCGCTCAGACAAGAGCGGAGCCGGGAGGGGGTAGGATCTTCTTTCCTATTCTTGCAGGGAGTGGGGAACTACAAAGCGTGCCATACAACCCCATTACTATACTATGAGTTAATGAGATGTAACACACGGATTACTGGGCGCACCACACCACAAGATCTTGCGGGTGAGAAAGGCATGGTTGCAAGTGAGAGGGAAGCATGGGAATGAATGTGCCCAATCATAATAAAGGCTTGGTATGAGTGTGGAGGGTGTGTCGTGTGGCCAAAAAAACAACCAGACTTCGTCCAGCTGGAGGTCTACTCAAACCCGGACGTGGCCAATCCAGGGGCTACCTGACAGGTCAGGCCTGGTCAATCAGGTATTAAATATAGTGTATTTGTGTGATACATGAGTCAGCCCAGTCGCTCAGGTTTTATTTATCATCTCCAGGGTCCTCTTCTATGGGAAGTGACTATGTCTTCGAAGGGACATTATCACCGGTGCTTCTAGGCTAACGTAAATATGTCCAACGAGGCCAACTCAAGGCAAGGTGCAGGTCTTGAAGCAAGGACATTTTGTATGACTGGTGCATTGCCGGTTTTGTTTTAACAACATACGCCTGAGAGCAGTTGTTGTCCGGAGGGAGCCTAAGAGTGATTTTCTGGCATACCCATTTTATCCCGGACATTAAAAGGACCCAACCATTATCCTTCACAAACACCTCACCTTATCGGCAACACTAAAGCTTTTCATAGGTCAGTGAAGACCTAGTGCCGAACTAATTCAGATGACAATGAACAGAAGTCCTCAACACACCAGTCGCTTGGATTCTACAAAAGCCGGTTGAACCTACACCCAGTTGTTGGAGAAGGAAGGAGATTCGGACATCTTTGGTGAGAAGTGTGTGGACAGATCAGACAGTATCTGAAGCTGGATCTGTGACTGTGGCGACTTGAGGCTCTGTGTTAGAATTTACCAGTGTAGTGTCTGTGTAGATCTATCTGTTTATCTGCCTTTATGTGTTCCTGTGCTGTTCTTGATTAGGTTAATAAAATTACTTCCAAGTTGTTCTGACGACTGCCATGTTATTTATGCGTCAGCCAGAAGAACACTGCAGGAAATAGGTCCCTAGGTCGAAAGGAAGCGTGACAGTGTGTCCAGGGAAAACGGAGGAGGGTTGGCAGGTAAAGACCTATCTAAGCCAGGGCTATAGAAGATATTTGAAATATTGTGACCGGGCTATTTGGGACCCTCCACGTAGCTTGTTACAATTTCTGGGGGCTCGTCCCGGGATATTTGTAATCCTGGTGAAGTTCTGGCTGATTTAGTGATAGGGGACAGATATCCTTGTTTTCTATTAATAGGTTCTGCCTACCGTGCCTGGCTATTGTCTATACTCTTCCTGACACAGACTGACCGACATACGACGTGTTGTGGTCGTGTAATGTAACTTGTTGTGTAATTGTGAGAAAAATTTTATTAGACAATTACCTCTTCCCTTACCCTCTGAGTTTAAGATGGCATCAGCTGGGTTTAATGTCGCTGACGTACAGGCTACAGGGCGTGAGATGGGATATGATGGAGCGGAGTTACAGAAATATGTGCGGGAAGTGGAAAGAGACTACAGACAGGATGTGCGCGAAGCCAAGAGGATTGAGGCGGAGGCTGAGGCTAAGAGGATGGAGGCTGAGGCCAAGAGGATTGAGGCGGAGGCTGAGGCTAAGAGGATGGAGGCTGAGGCCAAGAGGATTGAGATGGAGGCTGAGGCTAGGAAGATGGAGGCCGAGCAGGCAGTCAGAGACCATGAGTTCCGTATGAGAGAGTTGGAGCTGAAAGCTCAAACTGCCAAGGAAAGAGACGGTGCAGTGGGAGACGCAGTTCTCCCTGACTCAACAACTTCTGGTGGCGGTCCATGCCAGGCAATGAAGTTCCCTTTGCTCCCGTTCGATGAACACAAAGATAAGATCGACCAGTATCTTCACAGATTTCGGTCGATGGCTTTGGCTATGGGATTGGAGCGAGGGAAATGGAACTTGAAACTCTCACAGGGCCTGAGGGGGACCGCATACGAGGTCTATTCTAGGTTGCCACCTGGTATGGAGAATGACTATGAAGCTCTGGAGAAAGCACTGTTGAAAAGGTTTCAGATGACAGCTCATACTTATCGACAACAGTTCAGAAAGTCGAAGAGAGAGCCAGGAGAGATGTTCGCAGCCTACAGTGTCAGATTGAAGTCTTACCTTTTGAAGTGGATGTCTTTAGCTGGATTTGCTAACGACTATGAAAGTTTGGAAGAATTGGTGGTCGTGGACCAAATGAAGAGAATGATGCCTAAGCCTTTGCAAACCTTTTTGCTTGAAAATGGGGCAGAAAGGTTAGAGCTAGTCAACACGTTGGCTGAAAGGTATGTGCTAGCTCATGGGGATAATGGGGAATTGTCACAACACAATCCCCGACCACCAGACACATGGTCTGGAAAGAAGAAGAACCCTAAGACAGCTCACACCAGGAAGGAGGATCCTTTCGATAAAGTTCCTAGTAAGAAACCCTCTGGTAAGAGTCCACCTGGATCTCCTAAAAGAAAGTGGAGTGAAAAGTGGTGCGCCTATTGCAAATCTCCCACACACAATACGGTAGATTGCCGGCGTAAACAGAAAGACTCTCACTATGCTGCTTGTCTTGTAGAAACCGGGGAAGGGTCTCACAAGGAGGTAGAAGGGAGGGATCTTGGGACCAAAGATTTAGAAAAACCACCAGTAGTAGAAACGGTACTTGTGAACGGTCAACCAGTTGAGTGTCTCTACGACACAGGTCTGCAGTTTGAGGCTGTAATTTCATCACATTTAGTGAGCCCAGAGCAGCTAACCGGGGAATCTATTGAGATTCAAACGGCGACAAAGAGTGCGGTAGCGATGTCTCTTCCAATTGCGAAGGTGGACATCAAATCAAAATATGTTACCGGCACTATACAGGCAGCCGTTCTGCTAGATCCTATCTTCCCAATGATCTTGGGTTGTCGCTACGTCTTTCTAGGGATTCCAACCGAACCCATGTACGTAGGGGCAATGCAAACCAGATCTCAATTGGAGGATGAGCAGACGCCGGCCTTGATTGTGAATCCCTTGCCTGGGGAGTTACGAGCTGCTCAAAGCCAGGATGCTACTTTGCAACCTTGCTTCAACCAGTTGCCAAAAGGTTCTGACCCACCAAGACGGGGTCAGTATTATATGAAGAATCGGTTACTGTACCGGAGAGCCGGAGTGGAGGATCACCAGCATGGACAGCTGGTGGTTCCTAAGGCTTATCGGGAACAGCTTCTTCATATGGGACACACCATTTCTTTCAGTGGACATATGGGTGTCGGGGCAACTCTCCAGCGCATTTCCTGCCATTACTACTGGCCAGGGATGACTGGAGACGTGCGTAGGTACGTCAAGTCGTGCCCAGAGTGCCAGCGTGTGGCACCAAAACACTGGACAGCTCCGGTAGTCCTGGGAGACATGCCTATTATGAACTCTCCTTTCGAGAGAGTTGCCATCGATCTTGTTGGTCCTCTTCCTAAGACTAGGAAGAGGAATAAGTACATTCTCACGATGGTGGATTGCTGTTCCATGTGGGGCGAGGCGATACCTTTGGCCACAATCGACTCTAAGCGAGTGGCTGATGCACTGATGGAGACCTTTACTAGGTTGGGATTTCCCAACCAGATCCTAACGGACAATGGGTCTCAGTTCTGTGGTAAACTGATGGAAGAAGTCTTTCGTATCTTCCAGACCAACCACATTCACACAAGCCCGTATCACCCTCAGTCTAATGGGCAAGTAGAGAGGTTTAATGGTACCTTGATGACCATGCTTCGGAAGCTGGCACAAGAGAAACCAGACAGATGGGATGAGTATATCTCAGCCGCCTTGTTCGCCTATCGGGAGGTTCCCCATGGGTCGACCGGGTTGCCACCAGCCACTCTACTATTCGGGAGGCCAATCAAGGGTCCCTTAGAAGCCTTATTGAGATGTTGGACAGAGGAAGAAACTTCCGAAGAAGTGGTATCCTCTTATAAATACGTCGAAGAGTTAAAGAAAAAACTCCAGACGGGTTGGGCTTTGGCAGCTCAGAATCTGAGAGCGGCCAGGAAGAGACACGCGGCCTACTACAATAGAAGGACGAAAGATAGGTCTCTTAAGGTGGGGGATCGGGTTCTGTTGTTACTTCCAGTAGGTTCCAATAAACTCGAGATTGGTTGGCAGGGGCCTTTCCCGGTAGAAAGGGTTGTCTCCCGCACCAACTATGCCATCCGGATCAGGGGGAAATCTAAAATCTTCCACATTAACCTTCTCAAAAAGTATGAAGAACGATCTGATGGTACTTCTCTCCCACTCATGACTATGGCGGTCGCGATGGAAACTGAATCGGGCGAAGAAACGGATAGGGGGTATCCATTACACCCTGGGGAAACCTATAGGGATGTACATATAAATCCTGATCTGTCGGCTGAAGAAACAGACCGTGTCATCCGTTTGTTGGAGTCCCATCAGCAGATTCTTACCGATCGGCCAGGGCGGACAGGGTTGGTCGAGTTTGATATGACTCTGACTACCCAAGACCCCGTTCGCCAGAAAATATATCCAGTGCCATTTTCGAAAGAGAAGGCCCTGGAAACTGAAATCCAGAAGCTTCTGGACGACGACATCATCACTCATTCGACTTCTCCTTATAATGCCGGGGTTGTCTTGTTGAGGAAGCCAAGCGGGGAACACCGCTTATGTATTGATTACAGGCATTTAAATAGTTGTACGACATTCCAAGTTGAGCCGTTGCCAAACACAAATCAATTGTTTGCCAGATTAAATAGGGCAAAGTACTTCTCAAAAATTGATTTAAGCCGGGGATATTATCAGATCCCTGTGAAGCCTGAGGTTCGGCCCATGCTCGCTTTCAGTACTCCGAGTGGCCATTACGAATTTAAGGTGATGCCTTTTGGGCTGAGCAATGCGCCCAGTGTGTTCACTCGCATGATGAGAAAGTTATTAGACCCTTTAAGGGATCCCTCTGTCGTCTCGTTTATGGATGATATTCTCATCGCGTCTGACAATCTGAAGGATCACCTGAAATCCTTGGAAAAGATCTTCATAAGATTGAAAGAGGAGGGGTTAACCGCCCGTCCAGCCAAATGTATGATTGGATATCAATCCTTGGAATTTCTGGGACACACTATTACCCCAGGGGGACTGGTACCGGAAGAAAAAAATATTGAGAAGGTCCGTCTCGCACCCCGTCCTAAATCCAAAAAGGATGTTAGGTCTTTCTTGTCTCTGTGTGGGTTTTACCAGAAATTCATTCCAAAGTTCAACGAAATTGGAGCGCCGTTAACCGAAACCCTGAAGAAAGGATCGCCAGATCCTATAGTCTGGACCCCGAGCTGTGAAGAGGCTTATGGGAAGCTGAAACAGGCGTTGGTGGATAGGCCAGTCCTGCAACTCCCGAATTTGGAGAAAACGTTTGTTCTGAGAACCGACGCGAGTAACATAGGGATTGGAGCAACTCTGTTGCAGGAAGGGCGAGATAATCCTTCGGTGTTGTGTCCGGTGGCGTATGCCAGTAGAAAACTGTTACCCGCCGAACGGAATTATTCCACCGTCGAACGGGAATGTCTAGCTCTAGTGTGGGCGGTACAGAAATTTCAACCTTATCTGTATGGAGTCCAGTTCAAAGTGCAGTCCGACCATCAACCTCTGACGTTCTTGGCAACTTCTAAGAAACTGAACGCGAGGTTGATGAGATGGTCATTGCTCCTACAACCGTATCAGTTCACGGTCGAATACATCCCCGGAAGGGAGAATGTGGGAGCAGATTTTTTATCACGGCATCCTATGGTTGAATGTGAGGGTGGGGTCATTCGAACAGAACCACTGACAGTAGAAAGTTCGTAGGGTTCGACTTTCTTAAGAGGGGGCCTATGTAGCGAAACGCCAGTGGTCCATGTCCTTATGCATTCTTTTATTTTGGGTAGACAGGGGGGAACGGCTTTCGGAAGCTCTCAGTTCTCTTGTTCTCTCAAATCTCCATGAAAGATGGTTCTTTGGGTTATCTTCCTATCACAATCTTTACATGGAGCAAGTAGCCAATGTCTTTCACATCGGGTAAACCCGATGGAGCGCCTTGCGCCAAATGAGCGCTGGTGCGGCTGCTAAGCAATTCATGGCCGTGTACACACCTACCGTTGGATAGTGGCATCTTGTCAAGTCGATTTGAAGATTGGGACAGAGATGCAACCTCCTACTGAAGTGGTGAAGAAAGGTAGGGCTTGGGTTGTGGGTACTCCAGCCAAACATGGAGTTATAAATATACCATGGGTTGAAGGGGAAGATGAATTGGCGAAAGGCCAATCATAACCAATGACGAGTTGGGTGACCGTTAGCCGATTTGGCTGCACGTCTTGTCCTTGGCATAGCCGGGGAAGTGAATCTGAACCATATATCTCCCAAGAGGATTTCATTTGTTCTTGGCGTCAGATGAGCTGTTGCTGTCTTTCTATCTACGGCTTGAATTGGACAGATTGTCATCTTTCTGTTGTATATACTCAGTGGGTATTTTGGGAATGGGGTACACCAATCTCTGATCTATCTTCTTGAGCCAGAAGAGGCATTCACAGGACTATCTCTTTCATCTGTTACTAGATGGGATGATGTAGGGAAGTTAATGGACTTCTGTATCTCATTTAGAGAACCTGCATTCCGCTGAATCTATGTGTTCTGTGGGGCACTGCTGGTACATTGCGGCGACCGCTCAGACAAGAGCGGAGCCGGGAGGGGGTAGGATCTTCTTTCCTATTCTTGCAGGGAGTGGGGAACTACAAAGCGTGCCATACAACCCCATTACTATACTATGAGTTAATGAGATGTAACACACGGATTACTGGGCGCACCACACCACAAGATCTTGCGGGTGAGAAAGGCATGGTTGCAAGTGAGAGGGAAGCATGGGAATGAATGTGCCCAATCATAATAAAGGCTTGGTATGAGTGTGGAGGGTGTGTCGTGTGGCCAAAAAGACAACCAGACTTCGTCCAGCTGGAGGTCTACTCAAACCCGGACGTGGCCAATCCAGGGGCTACCTGACAGGTCAGGCCTGGTCAATCAGGTATTAAATATAGTGTATTTGTGTGATACATGAGTCAGCCCAGTCGCTCAGGTTTTATTTATCATCTCCAGGGTCCTCTTCTATGGGAAGTGACTATGTCTTCGAAGGGACATTATCACCGGTGCTTCTAGGCTAACGTAAATATGTCCAACGAGGCCAACTCAAGGCAAGGTGCAGGTCTTGAAGCAAGGACATTTTGTATGACTGGTGCATTGCCGGTTTTGTTTTAACAACATACGCCTGAGAGCAGTTGTTGTCCGGAGGGAGCCTAAGAGTGATTTTCTGGCATACCCATTTTATCCCGGACATTAAAAGGACCCAACCATTATCCTTCACAAACACCTCACCTTATCGGCAACACTAAAGCTTTTCATAGGTCAGTGAAGACCTAGTGCCGAACTAATTCAGATGACAATGAACAGAAGTCCTCAACACACCAGTCGCTTGGATTCTACAAAAGCCGGTTGAACCTACACCCAGTTGTTGGAGAAGGAAGGAGATTCGGACATCTTTGGTGAGAAGTGTGTGGACAGATCAGACAGTATCTGAAGCTGGATCTGTGACTGTGGCGACTTGAGGCTCTGTGTTAGAATTTACCAGTGTAGTGTCTGTGTAGATCTATCTGTTTATCTGCCTTTATGTGTTCCTGTGCTGTTCTTGATTAGGTTAATAAAATTACTTCCAAGTTGTTCTGACGACTGCCATGTTATTTATGCGTCAGCCAGAAGAACACTGCAGGAAATAGGTCCCTAGGTCGAAAGGAAGCGTGACAGTGTGTCCAGGGAAAACGGAGGAGGGTTGGCAGGTAAAGACCTATCTAAGCCAGGGCTATAGAAGATATTTGAAATATTGTGACCGGGCTATTTGGGACCCTCCACGTAGCTTGTTACAATATCGTCACTGTCCCAACTGGACATGTCTAGCTCTGACGCCACCATGCTGTCGCGAACGAGAATCGCCGTTCCCAGATGTCGTCTGTTGTAGAAACATTTGAAGCCGGCAATTCGGAGTAGCTGATCGCCCAGTCTCGTCTCCTGGAGTGCTACAATGTCGTTCCTGTAAACTAGGGTTTCTAAAATAGAGCCCCGTTGTTTTACACTGGCACGGTTCCAATATAGAATACGGATGTTCCTGAGTCAGTAGACGGTGACACTTGAGTCTAAAACGCCTCAAACCACCGCGCTTACCTTGCTTCTTTGTCCCTGCGCGGCTACCACGCCGCTTCGTTATGTTGACTGCTGACCGCTCGGAAAAAACACGTTCTTCCGCCATGTTGAAAAAACGTAAACACAGACTGCTGATAACCACACACGCTGCCGAAAATTTACTCAAGGATGGCTTCGCTCGATGCACGAACTCCGTAGCACCCGCGCAGATCTTGAGTAGAAACTCCTGATTTTACATCCTGGCACACCAATTACACGCAAGAGATGAATAAATCCATCCCCTACGCGAAAAAGTTCGTCCCTAAAATGTTCAAATCAATGTCTCTTTATCAGTCGATGCTCATTTTCGTTTTCTTTAACAATTAAACACCGCCTGTTGCTTTCGCCTAACTCGTTCTAAGTCTCGTTCAATAGCTTTGGTTCATTCCATCGCTATTTTCTCACTCAATCAATATCTCTAATTCCTCTTTATCCCTTCTTCAAATGCCATGGTTCCTTAAAAGATATCTCCCAAACATGTTTTGTCTGTCAAACCAACATCGCTCTTAATATCTTACACTAGATTTATGTGTCTGTCTGTCTGTCTGTCTGTCTGTCTGTCTGTCTGTCTGTCTGTCTGGCTGGCTGGCTGGCTGGCTGGCTGGCTGGCTGGCTGGCTGGCTGGCTGTCTGTCTGTCTGTCTGTCTGTCTGTCTGTCTGTCTGTCCATCTAGTCATCCATCCATCTATCCATCTAAAAGGGACTAAACAAATCAAGCACAGTACAAAATTAGCTCTTTATTTATCAATTACTACAACCTTGGTAACAATTTGTGTTCAAACACATTGAATACAACATTCAACAACAGATACAACAGACAACTGCATCTATCAAACATCAACCAAGGGTGGCCCCTATTCAGCCACCAGAACTTAAGACAACAGGGTACACCAAGTACCACAACACAGGTGCTTCAAACAGTAGCTGAGTAGAATGACAAAATAAAGGACTTTGACACAGGCAACAATAAGACACTACAAAAACATAAGCTACACAACATAAATCCCAAGACGCGACATAAACAAAAGAGTTGTGACACAATTTACTACCCCACCATGAACCCAGGCCTGCTGACACTAACTAGTCAGCCGCTCGGCTTTCTCCTATGACATAGGTTGTTCACTGATGAAGAGATGGGACACCCCACATATCTCGTCTCAAGGCGGGCTGGCCACAAAATACACAAGGCCAAAGTGCCTGCCTTCACAAACCGAGCTGGCTGTTACACTACAAACGGCATCAGATCTCTTTGTTACAGCTGCCAGGGTCAAACTGCTTTAACAGGCCAAACCATGATGTGTTGAGTTGGCTCTGTTAAATTTCTGCATGTAAGTCTGTCTGCCGGTCTGACTTCTGTCTGCTATTTGTCTATCTATCAAACTGTCTATCTTTTAGAACCCTCTAAAGGCACCCTGGTGACGTACTGGCTGGACGCTAGCCTGCGAGCTCTGTGGTCATGGGTTCAAAACTTTTAAATGTAACCAACATTCCCAGGTCGACCCAGCCTAACATAGGCACAAGAGACTGTCTTGGGAAGTAGAAGCGGCCGGTGTAACACTGACCGCATCAACCACGAGTGCCGATTGGTCTACACAAATATAGGTTTGACACCATATGCCCAATGCGCTTTGAGGCGTGTAACAGGATTTTGTACCTTTACTTGTGGAGTTAAGCAAGGTTGTGTACTAGCTCCCACCCTCTTTGGAATATACTTTTCACTTCTACTGAAATATGCATTTCGTGATCAGGATGGTGGTATATACATTCACTCACGCTCAGATGGCGGCCTCTACAATGCTCAGAGATTGAAGGCTAAGACCAAAATTAGGAGGGTACTGATCAGAGAGTTGCTTTTTGCAGATGATGCTGCAGTTACGACCCACTCTGAGGAAGAATTGCAATGTCTACTATCTGCATTCTCCAATGCTTGTTCTGAATTTGGTTTAACAATTAGCAAAAAGAAGACACAGATTATGTCACAGGGCGCACATGGGGTACCATCAATCTTTATTGACGACGCCGAACTAGAGATAGTAGACCATTTTACATATCTAGGATCAGTGGTAAATAGCAAATTATCCCTAGATCAGGAAATCAACATCCGGATTGGTAAGGCAGCAACAACAATGAACAGGTTAAGAAAAAGAGTCTGGGAGAACAGGAAGCTTACTGCCAAAACAAAAGTCCTTGTCTATCAAGCCTGTGTCCTTAGTACTCTTCTCTATGGCAGTGAAACCTGGACAACTTACTCACACCAAGAGAACAATTTAAACAGCTTTCATATGCGGTGTCTGCGAAGAATTCTTGGTATTAAGTGGCAAGACAAAATCACAAATACTGAAGTATTGGAAAGATCAGGTTGTGTGACAGTTTATTCCATGCTCAGTCTTCGTAGACTTAGATGGATAGGACATCTTAGGAGGATGGATGATGGTAGAATACCAAAGGATATCTTTTTTGGTGAATTACAGATGGGTAAGAGATCTCAGGGTCGGCCTCTACTACGATACAAAGATGTGTGTAAGCGGGACATGATTGATACAGGAATTGATAATGCACATTGGGAGCAAGTCGCCGCTGAACGTGTTGCATGGAGGGCAAATATCAGAAATGGAATAAAGTCAAAGGAGAAAATTATTGCAGAAAAGTCACACACCAAGCGTTTGAGACGTAAGATGGTGCATGATGGTGGAAATGACCACGTGTTCACATGCACCCACTGTGAACGGACATTTACAGCGCAAATTGGCCTTATCAGTCACACTCGCTACCGCCATAGTTAAAAGTTATTATGCCTTTTTAAAGCACAAACTATCGTCTGTCAAGACGGCAAGGTGCCAATGATTCGATACCCTCTATCATTCTCTCTTACTCCGACTCTTTCTCTCACTCATTTTGTCTGTCGCTGGATTTCTCTATTATCTCATTCTCTTTCAATACATTTCTGTCGGGCACGATCTATCTCACTCGACATTGCTTGCTTCTGTCTTTCTCTTTCACTCGACATTCCTGACTTCTTATATTCATTTTTCACCCGATCTATGTCTCACACTGTCTCTCTCACTCACCTTCAATGTCTGTCTCATTCTTTCATTCGATCTATGTCTCACATGTGCTCTCTACCCCACACGCAATGTCCCTCTCTCATTCCTTCATTTGATCTGTCTCATACGGTCTCTCTCACTCACCTTCAATGTCTGTCTCATTCTTTCATTCTATCTATGTCTCACATGGGCTCTCTATCCCATACGCAATGTCCCTCTCTCATTCCTTCATTTGATCTGTCTCATACGGTCTCTCTCACTCACCTTCAATGTCTGTCTCATTCTTTAACACGATCTATGTCTCACACGGTTTCTCTCACCCACCTTCAATGTCTCTCTCATTCTTTAACACGATTTATGTCTCACATGGTCTCTATCACTCACCTTCAATGTCTCTCTCATTCTTTAACACGATCTATGTCTCACACAGTCTCTCTCACCCACCTTCAATGTCTCTCTCATTCTTTAACACGATCTATGTCTCACACGGTTTCTCTCACCCACCTTCAATGTCTCTCTCATTCTTTAACACGATCTATGTCTCACATGGTCTCTATCACTCACCTTCAATGTCTCTCTCATTCTTTAACACGATCTATGTCTCACACGGTTTCTCTCACCCACCTTCAATGTCTCTCTCATTCTTTAACACGATCTATGTCTCACATGGTCTCTCTCACTCACCTTCAATGTCTCTCTCATTCTTTAACACGATCTATGTCTCACACGGTTTCTCTCACCCACCTTCAATGTCTCTCTCATTCTTTAACACGATCTATGTCTCACATGGTCTCTCTCACTCACCTTCAATGTCTCTCTCATTCTTTAACACGATCTATGTCTCACATGGTCTCTCTAATTCACCTTCAATGTCTCTCTCATTCTTTTTCATTATATCTCTTGTCTCAGACGATCTCTCTAACTCGACCCACCTTGCATCTTTCGTTCTGTTTCACTCGATCTCTGTCTCACGTGGTCTCTCTCACTCGATCTAGCTCGCCTCTCTCATTTAGTTGCATTGAACTTTCTCTGACAGCCTTTCTCACTGGACATACCTGCCTCTCATTCTCTTTCACTTGATTTCTGTTTCACACGGTGTCTCTGATTCGACCTTCCTTGTTTCTCTTTCACTCGATCTCTCTCACTCGACAGTCGTTGCCTTTCTCCTTCTCTTTCATTTTAAGTTTGTCTCCACAGTCTCTCTCTTTCTCTCTTTCTCTCTCTCTCTCGACCTTTCTTGCAAATCTCGTTCTTCTTCTATCGATCTTATTTTAGTCGGTCATTCCTTTTCTTACTCTCAGTCATAAGCAGATGGAAAGGATGGAAAGGATACAGAACGAAGCTATGCGTATTATTCCTGGATGTACTAGAGATACAGCATGCAAGGTGATACGCTACCTTCTTAATTTTTCCAACCATGGGGGACAGAATACACATTTGCCGAGCACGTGCCTACCTCAGAGGCATCGCAACACAACATCCACTGCACAGCGAGATTAAGAATGTAAAGGACAGCAGGTTGAAAAGGGAAAAGTCGTGAATGGGTCAAGCCGAAGACATTCTTCAGCAGGTGTGTTCACTTGAGAACTTAGAACCTGGCGAGGAGTGAGTACAAGTGTCAACAGAGTTCTGTAAGTCCTTTTCAGTTTGCTTCCAACTAGGCAGAACATGCAGACAAGAAAATCCGGATGCTGTGGATGCGAAAGTACAGGCTTTGATCTTCGATAATTCCTCAGAGGGTGATGCTGTCATTTACACAGATGGGTCCGTCGTTCGACAAGTGAGAAGTTCATGGGCCTTTCCGGCTCAGGTCGGAGGGAGAGTTGTGAAGAAAGATTCTGGTGCTTTTGCGTTGTCCACAAGTAGCCTGACTATGGAAGTCATGGCAGTAAGTAAAGCAATAACATGGCTCGAGACACAGACATTCACTGGGGCATGTTTCCTTAGTGACTCAATGAACATGATCAAGTGGATGGAGAGGAGGTGGGTCCGGAGAGAATGGTTGCAGTCTCTGGAGCAGTCTCAGCTGGCAAAGATTAGTTTCAGTTTCGTGCCAGGACTTGCGGGTGTACAAGGAAATGAGCGTGCTGACATGCTTGCAGGTAAGGCTACTGTGGAAGACGGTCGAGCCATGGACCAGGCTGATATTCTGAATGCGCTAAGAGAAGCAAGTCTTTTGGGAGAACCAAGTGATGACTGAAAATCTATTAACCATGTTCAGGCTGCGAGAACAGCAAGTTAAAAGAGAGGTGGCCAAACAAGAACACTACGCAGGAAGCCAAAGTAGATTAATAAAACAACACAGAACTTGTGTCGTTAGCCGCTACACGCTGCGGGATTTACTGAGGAAGGAATCCGAGCACTTATGGACTGAATGTTTCGATGTGCAATGAGGATGATCTGTTGACTGATTAACTAACTGACTGACTGACTGACTGACTGACTGACTGACTGACTGACTGACTGACTGACCGACTGACTGACTGACCTACTAACTAACTAACTAATCTCCTTTCCTTGTTTCTCCCCTTCTCTTTCTATGTATTGAGGTCTCTGACTGCCTCTTTCACTCGACCACACAGACACACATACTCACAGCTGAACTCAAATATAACAGACACACTTACACAAACAACAGCACACAGATACACTTACTCACAAAACAACACCACACAGATACACTTACTCACAAAACAACACCACACAGACACACATACTCACAGCTGAACTCAAATATAACAGACACACTTACACAAACAACAGCACACAGATACACTTACTCACAAAACAACACCACACAGACACACATACTCACAGCTGAACTCAAATATAACAGACACACTTACACAAACAACAGCACACAGATACACTTACTCACAAAACAACACCACACAGATACACTTACTCACAAAACAACACCACACAGACACACATACTCACAGCTGAACTCAAATATAACAGACACACTTACACAAACAACAGCACACAGATACACTTACTCACAAAACAACACCACACAGACACACATACTCACAGCTGAACTCAAATATAACAGACACACTTACACAAACAACAGCACACAGATACACTTACTCACAAAACAACACCACACAGATACACTTACTCACAAAACAACACCACACAGACACACATACTCACAGCTGAACTCAAATATAACAGACACACTTACACAAACAACAGCACACAGATACACTTACTCACAAAACAACACCACACAGATACACTTACTCACAAAACAACACCACACAGACACACATACTCACAGCTGAACTCAAATATAACAGACACACTTACACAAACAACAGCACACAGATACACTTACTCACAAAACAACACCACACAGACACACATACTCACAGCTGAACTCAAATATAACAGACACACTTACACAAACAACAGCACACAGATACACTTACTCACAAAACAACACCACACAGATACACTTACTCACAAAACAACACCACACAGACACACATACTCACAGCTGAACTCAAATATAACAGACACACTTACACAAACAACAGCACACAGATACACTTACTCACAAAACAACACCACACAGACACACATACTCACAGCTGAACTCAAATATAACAGACACACTTACACAAACAACAGCACACAGATACACTTACTCACAAAACAACACCACACAGATACACTTACTCACAAAACAACACCACACAGACACACATACTCACAGCTGAACTCAAATATAACAGACACACTTACACAAACAACAGCACACAGATACACTTACTCACAAAACAACACCACACAGACACACATACTCACAGCTGAACTCAAATATAACAGACACACTTACACAAACAACAGCACACAGATACACTTACTCACAAAACAACACCAC
Source organism: Cepaea hortensis (assembly GCA_963921405.1). Lineage (NCBI taxonomy): Eukaryota > Metazoa > Mollusca > Gastropoda > Stylommatophora > Helicidae > Cepaea > Cepaea hortensis. The sequence continues at coordinate 12,800,234 of OY992895.1, forward strand.
ACAGATACACTTACTCACAATAACAACACCACATTTACATACTTACTCACAACAACACCACTACATAGATATACTCACAAAAACAACACCACACAGATACAGATACACTTAGTCACAAAACACCACTACATAAACATACTTACTTACAAAAACAACTCTACATAAACACACATACTCACAAAAATAACACCTCATTGACATACTTAAAATACACACCACCACATAGACACACTTACTTACAAAAACAACATCACATAGACACACTTACTCACAAAAACAATATCACGCAGACACACTTACACAAACAACACACAGGCACACTTACATAAACGACACACAGACAACACACTGACCAAACTGACAACACACTCACCACACTGACAACACACCCACCACACTGACAACACACCCACCACACAGGTCGGCAACCTCCAGGCCCCAAGCCAAAGTGATTGACAGCAGCTCTGACCTAGGACACCTAATATCATTTTCTCTGACTGGAGGATTGTGGCATTTAATGTGAGGACAGGAAACAAGAAGGATTCAATGTCCACAGACCGGCGACTGACTCCACCAGAGGTCCAATATCATCCGTCTATATAGTTAACAAAATATCGTCCATCTATGCCGTTCACAGAATATCATCCGTCTGTACCGTTCACAGAATATCTTCTATGTGTTAGGTCAAGTATGCAAATGTGAACCATACAACAGGGCAGAGCTACAAATCTGAGGCATTATTTATTTAAGTACAGGGTGTTTGTATAGTCTCACTACACTTTGTATGTAGAACAAATTTGAAAAATTCTTTCTTCCGTTGATAACACCATTATGTTTGGAGTGCAAAGAAATAATTCAGCAAACGACGGCAATTCGTTGTATATTGCTTCACGAAGGACTGAAGATCACTTTTTTGATGACATAATGTACTTCATTTTTAAAATTTGCTCTACATACAAAGTGTAGTGAGACTTTACAACAACTATGTGCTAGTAACAGACACTGTAAATCTTGGGCATGATTTATTTAAGTACAAGTAGCAGACAGAGTAAATCTTGGGCATGATTTATTTAAGTACAAGTAGCAGACACTTTAAATCTTGGGCATGATTTATTTAAGTACAAGTAACAGACACTTTAAATCTTGGGCATGATTTATTTAAGTACAAGTAGCAGATACAGTCAATTTTGGACTTGATTTATTTAAGTACAAGTGGCAGATACAGTCAATCTTGGGCATGATTTATTTAAGTACAAGTAACAGACACTTTAAATCTTGGGCATGATTTATTTAAGTACAAGTGGCAGATACAGTCAATCTTGGGCATGATTTATTTAAGTACAAGTAGCAGATACAGTCAATCTTGGGCATGATTTATTTAAGTACAAGTAGCAGATACAGTAAATCTTGGGCATGATTTATTTAAGTACAAGTAACAGACACTTTAAATCTTGGGCATGATTTATTTAAGTACAAGTAACAGACACTTTAAATCTTGGGCATGATTTATTTAAGTAAAGTGGCAGATACCGTCAATCTTGGGCATGATTTATTTAAGTACAAGTAACAGACACTTTAAATCGTGGGCATGATTTATTTAAGTACAAGTAGCAGATACAGTCAATCTTGGGCATGATTTATTTAAGTACAAGTAACAGACACTTTAAATCGTGGGCATGATTTATTTAAGTAAAGTGGCAGATACCGTCAATCTTGGGCATGATTTATTTAAGTACAAGTAACAGACACTTTAAATCGTGGGCATGATTTATTTAAGTACAAGTAGCAGATACAGTCAATCTTGGGCATGATTTATTTAAGTACAAGTAACAGACACTTTAAATCTTGGGCATGATTTATTTAAGTACAAGTAGCAGATACAGCCAATCTTGGGCTTGATTTATTAAGTACATGTAGCAGATACAGTCAATCTTGAGCATGATTTATTTAAGTACAAGTAGCAGATACAGTCAATCTTAGGCATGATTTATTTAAGTACAAGTAACAGACACTTTAAATCTTGGGCATGATTTATTTAAGTACAAGTAGCAGATACAGTCAATCTTGGGCATGATTTATTTAAGTACAAGTAGCAGATACAGTCAATCTTGGGCATGATTTATTTAAGTACAAGTAGTGGACAATGTAAATCTTGGGCTTGATTTAGTTAAGTACAAGTAGTGGACACAGGTAATCTTGGGCATGATTTATTTAAGCACAAGTAACAAGCAGTGCCAGTCTCCGTGGCGATGGCGTTGGGGACGCGATTCGTAATGTCGCTTACATTCGTTCGAAACACAGCGGTGACCGTTTTGGCAGCAGATCGTGTCTCGCTGGTTTTAACTTGCTGGTATGGGAGCCGGTCGTTCAGAAAGCAATGGGAAACTACTGAACTTAAAACTTGCCAAGAAATCAACAATGGTAGTAAACTACTGGTGTTGACTGCAACGTCCTGATGTATTTAAGTACAAGTAGCAGACACGGTAAATCTTGGGCATGATTTATTTAAGTACAAGTAGCGGACACAGTAAATCTTGGGCATGATTTATTTAAGTACAAGTAGCAGACACTGTAAATCTTGGGCATGATTTATTTAAGTACAAGTAGCGGACACTGTAAATCTTGGGCATGATTTATTTAAGTACAAGTAGCGGACACTGTAAATCTTGGGCATGATTTATTTAAGTACAAGTAGCGGACACAGTAAATCTTGGGCATGATTTATTTAAGTACAAGTAGCGGACACTGTAAATCTTGGGCATGATTTATTTAAGTACAAGTAGCGGACACAGTAAATCTTGGGCATGGTTTATTTAAGTACAAGTAGCGGACACAGTAAATCTTGGGCATGATTTATTTAAGTACAAGTAACAGACACTTTAAATCTTGGGCATGATTTATTTAAGTACAAGTAGCAGATACAGTCAATCTTGGGCATGATTTATTTAAGTACAAGTAGCAGATACAGTCAATCTTGGGCATGATTTATTTAAATACAAGTAGTGGACAATGTAAATCTTGGGCTTGATTTAGTTAAGTACAAGTAGTGGACACAGGTAATCTTGGGCATGATTTATTTAAGCACAAGTAACAAGCAGTGCCAGTCTCCGTGGCGATGGCGTTGGGGACGCGATTCGTAATGTCGCTTACATTCGTTCGAAACACAGCGGTGACCGTTTTGGCAGCAGATCGTGTCTCGCTGGTTTTAACTTGCTGGTATGGGAGCCGGTCGTTCAGAAAGCAATGGGAAACTACTGAACTTAAAACTTGCCAAGAAATCAACAATGGTAGTAAACTACTGGTGTTGACTGCAACGTCCTGATGTATTTAAGTACAAGTAGCAGACACGGTAAATCTTGGGCATGATTTATTTAAGTACAAGTAGCGGACACAGTAAATCTTGGCCATGATTTATTTAAGTACAAGTAGCAGACACTGTAAATCTTGGGCATGATTTATTTAAGTACAAGTAGCGGACACTGTAAATCTTGGGCATGATTTATTTAAGTACAAGTAGCGGACACTGTAAATCTTGGGCATGATTTATTTAAGTACAAGTAGCGGACACAGTAAATCTTGGGCATGATTTATTTAAGTACAAGTAGCGGACACTGTAAATCTTGGGCATGATTTATTTAAGTACAAGTAGCGGACACAGTAAATCTTGGGCATGGTTTATTTAAGTACAAGTAGCGGACACAGTAAATCTTGGGCATGATTTATTTAAGTACAAGTAGCAGACACTGTAAATCTTGGGCATGATTTATTTAAGTACAAGTAGCGGACACAGTAAATCTTGGGCATGATTTATTTAAGTACAAGTAGCAGACACTGTAAATCTTGGGCATGATTTATTTAAGTACAAATAGCAGACACTGTAAATCTTGGGCATGATTTATTTAAGTACAAGTAGCGGACACAGTAAATCTTGGGCATGATTTATTTCAAGTAACGAATCCTTTGACCTGCCTCGAGTGGCTTTGGATAAGTGGTGCTACGTCCATATTTATAAATAACAATCGGCATTGGCTTACTGGTCGGTGTCAGGCCGTCCGCCTTTCCTTCACATTGGCTTACTGGTCGGTGTCAGTTTCGTATTATATATGTGTCGTCCCTGGGGTGAGGGGAATCAACACCCACATTCTTTTAACCACATATCATTATTCTGGAGAATCCACTAGATTTCCGTCCACAACACCCCGTCAGTCACTGGATCCCCCCCCCTCTCTCTCTCTCTCTCTCTCTCTCTCTCTCTCTCTCTCTCTCTCTCTCTCTCTCTCTCTCTCTCTCTCTCTCTCTCACCACTGGACCATGCCCCCTCTCATTCTTCTCCAACACAACATACCACACAACTCTAGCTTCTAAAATTAATAACAAATTAATTTAATGAAGAAAAGTGTATGTATGTGCGAAGTGCAGGTGTAGAATGTATGTCTTATACTCTAGTGTCTCTGCAGAATCAGACCGAACAGTTCAGGAGCAAAGTCTGATTATCCCAGTAATGGCCACACAACATCACCATAGCTCAGTACACAATGACCTCACCAAAGGATGTTTCACTCCGGCCAGGTGGGGACATCTTCCATTGGCTCCCTGATAATCCAGATATCTGGTCACCACAATTGGATATAGTCCAATACTGACTCTGAATCTGACACACACCGTGTAACTAAATGTCACTACAGTTCTGCGATCTAACCATCCTTGTATCGTGAAATACGGATCACTGTCACTTGAAACAAAAATGTTCCTTGGTAATTGTCATGGATTTTCACGATCACTATGTTAATGTTAAAGTTTCCACAGGAATCCACTAACTGAGAAAACACTATGTTAGGTGTTCAACTTCCCTCTATAATTACTAGTGTTCCTGTTACATGTAGTATGGAAAATAACTTCACTCAACTTTGGTGAACCCTATCTCTGAGGATTAATTCCCAGATAATTATCGGTTCCTGCTCAGCAGAGCCATGTTCCTGTAGACCCTTTTGATTATGGGCCCAGTGCAAAAGCTGCCGAGTAAAACTTTCTTCAATGAATTAGCCATAATCTTAGTCCATGACTTTTCAGCTTGTTCTCTTGGTGAACGGAATGGAACCTGTTGAAGAGAGAACACACCTGGTGAGAGCAACCCGATACTGACCTTTATTAGGTGAGTGCAGGCCGACGGCCTCACTCAGATATATACAGCGAACTAAACTCTGTCATAGGGCAGAGGAGCTCATCACCTCGGTCTGAGTCATGGTAAGACAAGGAAGGACCAAAGGCAAAGTGCAGAAACCCAGTAGACACCCCACTGGAAGATCCTACCATTGGACATTGCCCCTACCCCCCAACCATCCTCAATCTCTCTAAACATCATCCCACTACATTATTCTCAACCAGCTGAGTTAAGTGATATCTTACACTAGCTAGTTTAATAACGCGATTGCCTACTGTTGCTGACACTCCTATATTACAATCTCCTAATGCACATGACTACACTCTATTCCTAAGAATAATCCCATTTGGGTCTAAATCACTAAATTACCATATTTTGAGTCTGGCCTTAAATTGAGACCACGCAACCACACAACAGGTAAATGTCCGCCAATGTAAATTAACACCAGACACGGTAGCCTCTCTTTATAATCCAGCCAGAAAGAGTATACACACACGTCCGTGAAGTTTTCACAACACTTGGTCGACTTCCCAAAAGTTGGTTACCCAGCCAGTTTTAATACGGAGCCTAGATGACGTCATTCGCTTTCAACAATAGGTGGCCCTCCCGTCTCCCTCTCGGGATTTTTTCCGTACTTCAAAAGTCACTCCGGCCTGTGATCTAGAGAAATTCATTTCTCCACAACAAAGATCTAGCCGATTTCCCCCCCCCCCCCCCCCGCCCGCCCCCCCCCCGACAATTTGTCTCCAACTTCACAAGAATGGTTGCCGCCCGTACACAACTGACGCAACAGTCCTTTTCTCTCGATCGACAACACATCAAAGAATGCCGGCGCTTGTAGACAAGGCCGCAACGGTTTCATTGATCGACCCTTCCAAGAATACTGTGACAGTCAGGCCGGCCGCCTTTCCTTCACATTGGGTTAGTGGTCGGTGTCACAGCGGTCGCCTTTAATTCACATTGGGTTAGTGGTCGGTGTCAGGCCGGTCGCCTTTAATTCACATTGGGTTAGTGGTCGGTGTCAGGCCGGCCGCCTTTCCTTCACATTGTGTTAGTGGTCGGTGTCACAGCGGCCGCCTTTCCTTCACATTGGGTTAGTGGTCGGTGTTAGGCCGGCCGCCTTTCCTTCACATTGGGTTAGTGGTCGGTGTCACAGCGGCCGCCTTTCCTTCACATTGGGTTAGTGGTCGGTGTCAGGCCGGCCGCCTTTCCTTCACATTGGGTTAGTGATCGGTGTCACAGCGGCCGCCTTTCCTTCACATTGGGTTAGTGGTCGGTGTCAGGCCGGCCGCCTTTCCTTCACATTGGGTTAGTGATCGGTGTCACAGCGGCCGCCTTTCCTTCTCAGGACAGTTTCTTGAGGCCATGCTAGGCTGGGTCGACCTGGAAACAAAGTAAACAAAGGACGCTTGTACATGTCTTGTGGTATAGTGGGTATATGGGACTAACCAAATATTTTGAAAGACCAATCGGCAGTCACACATCTACATCACTGTCGTGTCCTCCTTTAAAGTGTCGTCCCTGGAGTGAGGAGATCCGACACCCACATTATAATATTATTTTTTTTCCCCCTCAATATTCTGGAGAATCCACCCGCTTCCGTCCAACACACTCCATCAGCCTATGGACACCTTTTCCTATCACTCTCACACTGTCGTACTATGCCCCCTTCTCATACTTCCCCAACGCAACATACTCAACAACTCTTGCTTCTAGAAATTAATAAAGATTAATTTATTAAAATAAAAGTGTAACGTGTATGAGACGTGTATGCGAAGAAAATGTGTGACGTGTTCTATAAAGTGTGTAGACTCTGTCTCTCAGACATCAACTCAGTCAGCTGATCACAGCAAAGATAGACCACAGCACGTTACGTCAGAACAAGTACGTCTCACCCGTTGCCGGAACCATCTTGCCGGATACTGCTTTGCCTCTGTAGACCTCTGGTAATCCAATTTCATGAACATCCGAAATAGACACCGGTGGTATTAACAGTTAATCATGGACCAGTTGCCCTCTACACAATGTCCGTTCCTAATGTTCCTAAACAAACTGCACAAGTCTTTTGCAGTGTGTACGCAGTTAGTTAGTTAGTTAGTTAGTCGACAGATCATCCTCGTTGCACATCGAACCATTCAGTCCATAAGTGCTAATTACTAATGTTAATTGTTACTGTACTAACACTAGGTACTCTTAGCCGGTTCTCGGTTCGTTACTACTGTCTAATGCTGTGTGGTGAATCAGTATGCATCACTCTCTTTGATGAATCAATTTCCTTCTAGCGTAAGTTACGTTCTGTATGCAACTCTAGTGACTCTTGAACTGGTGTTCTTCCTAATTGGATTTGATTTTTTCCCCAAAAACTTGTTGAGTTTCCTTGGATCTGGTAGGGAACCTAGGATAGAAACAACACATCTGGTGATAGTACTAGTCACTGATCCTTTCGGCTGAGTGTAAGCCTATCACCTTGCTTAATGATCTTTAGCTAACTAGACTTAGTCATAGAGCAGATTAGCTACCCACCTAGAGCCGAATCATGCTATGACAAAGGAAAAATCAGCAAACAGAATGCGGAACCCCGCCCACCAGGGACACCTACGGGAAGATCCCAATTATCCTTCATTACTCAATTCTCAACTAGTAAAGCTTATCAACACTTCACTAATCTATTCTAGCTAACAGAGCCAAGTATCACTTCACTACTCTAGCTAGTTTCCACTAACAGTGCTAATCATCACACTATAGTTTAACAAGGCTACAGTCTATATTAATTAGAACTAATAGACTATATTGACTACCTTATGTAAAAACCGCCTCATTCCCGGGATGGCTACTACACTTTGCCATAACGGCACATGCTAGTTAATGTTAAATTAATCTAACACTGTAGAGCTCTCCCACAAACACGTCCATCATAATCCACGGTTCTTGGTCAACTCCCCCCTAGTTGATCCCAACTCGGGTTTATATGGCAAACTACCAAAGTTGGCCTCGTGACGTTCTCCTTTATGCCCCCACACAGGTGGCACAGTGGCAGATCATCTCCTGTCAGGGATCCATCCTCCCTGGCTCCATGAATGTTAGATTTGTCATCACTGGTTGTGACATCCAAAACAATCTAGAGAGTTACTGTACAGTTCCAACAAAGAGTTTTTCCCAACACGCTGTCAATCTTCTCGATGTTCCGGAAACAAGACTTGACAGATGTACTGTTTCCTGTCTCTCGCTGCCAATTCCGGTTTGTCTCTGACTGTTGACAAACTGTCAAGCTTCTGTTCAGTGGTGACAATCCCAGCAGCCATTTCGCCTGATGTCCGGAACTATAACTGACAGACAGGGCTGTTCCATGTACTGAGCCGGGCAAGGCTATGTGATTCTAAATGTTTATAAACTGCCAACGCATTGTATCCCTTCCTTCTCACTCACCACCAAATGTGTTTATGGGCTGACACGATGTAACCTGTGCAGCTGTGTTTACTCTGTTAGTACGACTGTTGTGGCCTAGAAAATATACGCCAAGCAAACGTCGGTATTATTATCTGGTTAACTCATGGCGAGCTCGTGACAATCACATACACGCACGCCCTTGCACACACACACACACACACACACACACACACACACACACACACACAAACAACACCACACAGGCACACTCACATAAACAACAGCACACAGACACAACGGCAGACTCACGCAAAAAAACACCACGCAGACACACAAACACACTCACACAAACAACACCAAACACACACACACAGACAGAGAGAGAGAGAGAGAGAGAGAGAGAGAGAGAGAGAGAGAGAGAGAGAGAGAGAGAGAGAGAGAGAGAGAGAGAGAAATAGCACCACACAGACACACACAAAATTCAGACAAACAACACCACACAGACACACTTAGTGTGGCCAAATGATTAAACCACCGACCTCCCTCTTCGAAGGTTGTGAATTCAAAACCCTTCTCCGTCATTCGATTCACGCGTACAGTTTTCTCAGACACTCCTGGTGATCGGCGCTGCAACCAGTCCGTGCTCTGCGCGAGGTTTTTCTGCAGTGCGCCCTGAGGAAAGAGACGGAGCTTTATGGGATAAAACCCGGTGCTATGAAGTCATAACTATCCCCTTTAAACCTATGTAAACGTGTTTGGATTATGGTGAAGAATTCAAGCCACTTCCGATTCGGATTCAGATTTGTAGAAAATAAAAGAAACTTTCCACCTCGTTCAACCAGCCTCAATGGCGTTGGTTATATTTGTGGTGGTTCATAGTGCGGTATAGATTGTTCTGGTCTTATGAGCATTTGACGATGTCTGTTGCTGAATGTTTGGCCGGGTTCCTCTAAGCCACTTCCTCCAGGACAAGCCTATAAGCACTCGGTCTCTCCTACCACACGTCGATTTGTGTGGAGGTTACCTGTCCTAACTTCGAGATTGCAGATCCACGCCGAAACCTTCTAGCATCCAGAGATGTGATTATTTTATTGTCAACAGATTCCAGCGCCATGTCGACAGGGAATTTGGTTTAGGAAGAAACATGTAAACATTATGTCCACATGGAATGTGGTTTAGAAAGTAACCTGTAAACATTATGTCCACAGGGAAGTTAGTCTAGAAATAAACCTGTAAACATTATGTCCACAGGGAATTTGATTTAGAAAGTAACCTGTAAGCATAATGTCCCGACGCCTTGTACAACTAGAAGACATTTGTTTTCTAGTAAAAGTTAGTTGTATATCCTTCACAGGACGTCGTTCAACCCCAGCATTTTTAACTGTTTTTTTTTTTTTTATTTCTTGTCAAGTTTACATTCATTAGTTGGCCATTGCTTACTGAACCACCAACATTCATACCAGTGTATGGAAACCTGCTCAACAGCATCTGTTTCCAAATCTCCCACAGTTGTGTTTCGAACGCGATATGTGGGAAAGCGAATTGCGATCGTAACCCCTTTGCCATAACACCTGCTTCCACCGCTTGTATAATATGGAAAGAAAAATATCGTCTGCTGTCGTGCTCCCTCACATTACCCCCCCCCCCCCCAAAAAAAAAAAAGAGCCGCCAGTCTTACCCTGGCCGTTTCCGCGTCTAATGATTCTGGGGACTTCCTGAGATGTCGTTTGCTTTCGATTAAGATTGACTGGCTGCGGCAAAAAGGATATTGGTAGGATTTCGCCACGACGTCCTGTGGCTGTGATTCACGGCTTCTGTACAGCGTGAGTGTCGTCTGATAAGCTAAGCTGGGATGCCGTGAAGAAGAGTGTCCAGTGTAGGCTTGTTTCAGTTGTGGGTGTAGATCAATGGTTCTCAGAGTGTCCAGTGTAGGCTTGTTTCAGCTGTGGATGTAGATCAATGGTTCTCAGAGTGTCCAGTGTAAGCCTGTTTCAGCTGTGGGTGTAGATCAATGGTTGTCAGAGTGTCCAGTGTAAGCCTGTTTCAGCTGTGGGTGTTGACTGATGGTTCTCAGAGTGTCCAGTGTAAGCCTGTTTCAGCTGTGTGTGTCGACCAATGGTTGTCAGAGTGTCCAGTGTAAGATTGTTTCAGATGTGGGTGTTGACCGATGGTTCTCAGAGTGTCCAGTGTAGGATTGTTTCAGCTTTGGGTGTCGATCAATGGTTCTCAAAGTTTGGGGCAGAGGTTAACATGATCGAATAGATAAGAGCACTCGCTTCTAAACTTCCGGAGCGCTTTGAACTCAAGCGTAGTCCATCCACTTGCTACTACTTCTAGTGCACTAGGCTGATTTTTGCATGCGGATTAGCTTTCCTTATAACAAGGTCTCTCGCCATCAGCAATAGACTTCAGAGGTGCTTGTAATTTACGCTCCAAAGTGAAGGACGAGAAGTCAACATTTTAGTCCAGCTGACCGGTGTAGGGGTTGAACCCGCCACCTCGACATCAGCAGACCTGTTTCTAATTGGTGTGTTCACAAAACAGTAGGAATAATGTGGTATGATAAAATCACCAAAGTGGAACTCACGAAGAGAAGTAGACAAATATCAGTGAATCGAGAGATAGAAACAAGACTGGCGTTGGATAGGACAAATAGTAAATCCCAGAATAGCATCACGAGTTAGTATTTAGTCTCTAACCCGGGAGGCAACAGAAATAGAGGAAGACCCAAAAACACACGGAGAAGAGACAAAAGTGAATAATAATATAATGAACACACACACACACACACACACACACACACACACACACACACACACACAGAGGGATAGAGAGAGAGATAAAGAGAGAAAGAGAGAGAGAAAGATAGAGAGGGAGACAGAGACCTAGATAGAAAAATGAGAGAGAGAGAGAGAGAGAGAGAGAGAGAGAGAGAGAGAGAGAGAGAGAGAGAGAGAGAGAGAGAGAGAGAGAGAATGTTGCCTAGGACATCTAAGGAATGGAAGGCCTGGATTGACTTGGCTGAGGACCTATGTTCCAATGGGGGTAAAGAGTGAAAGAAGAAGAGAAGACGAAGAAGAAGAAGAAGAAGAAGAAGGAGGAGGAGGAGGAGGAGGAGGAGTAGAAGAAGAAGAAGAAGAAGAAGAAGAAGAAGAAGAAGAAGAAGAAGAAGAAGAAGAAGAAGAAGAAGAAGAACAACAACAACAACAACAACAACAACAACAACAGCATTAACAACATCAACAGAAAACCGAACAGACTAAATTGGTTTTCTAGAAAATAACCTTGAACATTCCATCTCCTCTAATACAATATGAAACTGTGTCCTGAAATTCGTAAAAGAGATTGTTTTAACTCTGATTACAAATTACATTGGGAATATTTTCGTGAACATCTTAATACGATTTCAAATGATTGCACGGACCGCCCATTCATTCTTTGTATGATGTTCAGGTTACAATTTTGTCTTGTAATAGATTACTATATAAGTCATTAAAAAAAAAAAATAAAATAAATTACACAGGGTGTTCAGGTTATAATTTTGTCTTGTAACAGGAGAATGTGAAGATCTTTTATACAAATCCTGCTGGGTGCTTAAATTACAATTTAGGCTTGTAACTTTAGTAAGAATATCAACCCCGCACTTTCATACGTGAAAACTTTGTTGAAATTTGAGTTTTTAAGATGGGATACTTTTATGTGACCAAGAGGAGATAATCCAGATAATAAGAATGTATATTTTATAGTCAAGGGAGTAAAATATGCGTCTATTGTCACGTGTATATTGCGTTGATGTTTGCTCGCTGTGACCGTATGGTATGATTTCCTATTCGTTAGCTAAAACGTGACATATGTGTGTTATTGAATACTTACACGCGGATACTAAGACGTGACAGTTGTGTGTGATTCAGTCCCCTAACATGGACACTAAAATGTGAAAGTGTGTGTGATTCACCGTATATTTGTTAAAACTGAAGGTGTTGTTCGTGATGAATGATCTACATGTTAAACGAAAACGTGACACTTTTGAGTAAAAACAAAAACACCGAGAAAACATGGTAGATGTAGATGATTCAACGTTTACACAAATATGCGAAGACAAGGTAGTGTTATACATGATTCCATATCTGTATTCATCCATATCCTGTCTTAACGCATTTCTGTCCATGACATGATTCTTTGTTGTTTTTTCTTGTTTAGGTGTCTTTCTCTTTCTTTCAGCTGTAGGAAAAATTCCCATCCGGCTTGCTAGGCCAGTCGCAAATTTAAGATAGAAAATCTGACCAAGGGGAATCGGTCCCTCCAGCGAGTCAGAGCCCCGTTGGTCCACGACCACGCGGTTATGGTTTCCCGGTCTACACCACGCGAAGGTCAGGTTGACTTGTGTAGTCTGTGGGTCATTGACATGCTCTAATTTTCACGCCTCCAAGGAGAGGCAAGCCGATCCTAACCCTACTGGCTACAGGGCCAGGCGCAGTCCACACCTTGTAGACCACACTTAGAACCGAGTTTATTCAAGCACAAGATGAATCTTCAAGCACCGGCAATGAATGCAAGTTTTTAACAGTAGCAAGCTTTCATTCCAGCACAGCAGCGATTCAGCAACGTTGCATGGCCTTTGTAGGTCGTCGCGAGCAACCCCAAATTTGATTTTCAAGTCAGCTGTGCGTTCAGTAGCTTGCCATTGCTTTCTGAACTAGAAGTCAACGTTGATGTGCAACTGCACTGTTACCTTCCTGGTATGTCCATGGCAACGAGAAATAGAGAGTTCAAGTGTTACCTACCCGGTATGTCCATTGCAACGAGAAATAGAGAGTTCAAGTGTTACCTACCCGGTATGTCCATTGCAACGAGAAATAGAGAGTTCAAGTGTTACCCACCCGGTATGTCCATTGCAACGAGAAATATAGAGTTCAAGTGTTACCTACCCGGTATGTCCATTGCAACGAGAAATAGAGAGTTCAAGTGTTACCCACCCGGTATGTCCATTGCAACGAGAAATAGCGAGTTCAAGTGTTACCTACCCGGTATGTCCATTGCAACGAGAAATAGAGAGTTCAAGTGTTACCCACCCGGTATGTCCATTGCAACGAGAAATAGAGAGTTCAAGTGTTACCTACCCGGTATGTCCATTGCAACGAGAAATATAGAGTTCAAGTGTTACCCACCCGGTATGTCCATTGCAACGAGAAATAGAGAGTTCAAGTGTTACCTACCCGGTATGTCCATTGCAACGAGAAATAGAGAGTTCAAGTGTTACCTACCCGGTATGTCCATTGCAACGAGAAATAGAGAGTTCAAGTGTTACCTACCCGGTATGTCCATTGCAACGAGAAATAGAGAGTTCAAGTGTTACCTACCCGGTACGTCCATTTTTTTTTTTTTTTTTGCGTATCCTTTTACAGGACTTAGCTGTCAACAGCAGCATCTTTCAGCTGTCTGTTGATCTCTTGGCAAGATTACGCTCAGTAGTTTGCCATTGCTTTCTGAGCGGCCGGCTCAGTATCCGCAAGTCACGAGCGGGGGTCGAACCACCTCAGTTCTCGCTCCGCTGCGAGACTCTGCGTGATAAACGGGATTACAGAGAGAAAGTGTTGTAACCCCACAGCCAGAGAGGTACGTCCATGGCAACGAGAAATAGAGAGTTCAAGTGTTACCTACCCGGTATGTCCATTGCAACGAGAAATAGCGAGTTCAAGTGTTACCTACCCGGTATGTCCATTGCAACGAGAAATAGAGAGTTCAAGTGTTACCCACCCGGTATGTCCATTGCAACGAGAAATAGAGAGTTCAAGTGTTACCCACCCGGTATGTCCATTGCAACGAGAAATAGAGAGTTCAAGTGTTACCCACCCGGTATGTCCATTGCAACGAGAAATAGAGAGTTCAAGTGTTACCCACCCGGTATGTCCATTGCAACGAGAAATAGAGAGTTCAAGTGTTACCCACCCGGTATGTCCATTGCAACGAGAAATAGAGAGTTCAAGTGTTACCCACCCGGTATGTCCATTGTAACGAGAAATAGAGAGTTCAAGTGTTACCCACCCGGTATGTCCATTGCAACGAGAAATAGAGAGTTCAAGTGTTACCTACCCGGTATGTCCATTGCAACGAGAAATAGAGAGTTCAAGTGTTACCCACCCGGTATGTCCATTGCAACGAGAAATAGCGAGTTCAAGTGTTACCCACCCGGTATGTCCATTGCAACGAGAAATAGAGAGTTCAAGTGTTACCTACCCGGTACGTCCATGGCAACGAGAAATAGAGAGTTCAAGTGTTACCTACCCGGTACGTCCATGGCAACGAGAAATAGAGAGTCCAAGTGTTACATGAAGCCTGTACTTTTGTATGGGTGTGAAACGTGGACTATAAATAGACAAGCTGAAAAACATCTAATGACTGTGGAAATGTGGTTTCTGGTGAAAATACAAAGAATACCATGGACAGACAGAAAAAGCGATGATCAAGCTCTACACGAAACAAATAAAAGCCGTAAACTGATTAGAGAAATTAGATGTAGACAGTCACACTTTTTGGGCACGCTATGAGAAGAAATAATAAACTACATAACTTGGTGGCAACTGGCAAGATTGAGGGAATAAGGGCAGGGGGGAACGCAAAGACGTATGACTTGACTGGATGACTTGGCTGCGTGGCATATTCGAGACAAAAACACAGAGCTGATCCACGACTCTGGTGATCGTGTGAGATGGCGAAACATGACCGCCCACGCTTATCGGCATGGCACATGATGATGATGATTCGTCAGAGAAATGACCTCAGACAGTGATCACAGCGAGAATGCATGTCTACTTTGGGGTAAGTGAGCGGCGTTGTCGTAGCGTTCGGTATTCGAACATCATGGATTCAAAGACGATTGTGATACATGGTCTTTTATATAAACACATATTAATGTTTTAACACTACCATAATTTATTAACAAATATTCAAGATCAAATGGTTCGACAATCTCATTAGAATGCAACACTACCCTTTTCCAGCACCGGCTATACATAGAAAAGACCTACTACGAGAGCAAGACAACGCCGAGAAGAAAATGGACTGATGATATCTAAGACATTGTACAATCATTTCATGTGGTTTTTCGCTGGCACAGGAACCCACCAATTACGAGATGTCGTCTACTACTACTACTACTACTACTACTACTACTACTACTACTACTACTACTACTACTACTACTACTACTACTACTACTACTACTGCTGCTGCTGCTGCTGCTGCTGCTGCTGCTGCTGCTGCTGCTGCTGCTGCTGCTACTACTGCTGCTGCTGCTGCTGCTGCTGCTGCTGCTGCTGCTACTACTACTACTACTACTACTACTACTACTGCTGCTGCTGCTGCTGCTGCTGCTGCTGCTACTACTACTACTACTACTACTACTACTACTACTACTACTACTACTACTGCTGCTGCTGCTGCTACTACTACTACTACTACTACTACTACTACTACTGCTACTACTACTACTACTACTACTACTACTACTACTACTACTACTACTACTACTACTACTACTACTACTACTACTACTGCTGCTGCTGCTGCTGCTGCTACTACTACTACTGCTACTACTACTGCTACTACTACTACTACTACTACTACTACTACTACTACTACTACTGCTGCTGCTGCTGCTACTACTACTACTACTACTACTGCTGCTGCTGCTGCTACTACTACTACTACTACTACTACTACTACTACTACTACTACTACTACTACTACTACTACTACTACTGCTGCTGCTGCTGCTGCTGCTACTACTACTACTACTACTACTACTACTACTACTACTACTACTACTACTACTACTACTACTACTGCTGCTGCTGCTACTACTACTACTACTACTACTACTACTACTGCTGCTGCTACTACTACTACTACTACTACTACTACTACTACTACTACTACTACTACTACTACTACTACTGCTGCTGCTACTACTACTACTACTACTACTACTACTACTACTACTACTACTACTACTACTACTACTACTGCTACTACTACTACTACTACTACTGCTGCTACTACTACTACTACTACTACTACTACTACTACTACTACTACTACTACTACTACTACTACTACTACTACTACTACTACTACTACTACTACTGCTACTACTACTACTACTACTACTGCTACTACTACTACTACTGCTACTGCTACTACTACTACTACTACTGCTACTACTACTACTACTACTACTACTACTACTACTACTACTACTACTACTACTACTACTACTGCTACTGCTGCTACTACTGCTACTGCTGCTGCTGCTACTACTGCTGCTACTACTGCTGCTGCTGCTGCTGCTACTACTAGCCGTTTGTGACTTACTTATTGACGTTCTCGTGTGTGTGTGTGTGTGTGTGTATGTGCGTGTGTGTGTGCGTGTGTGTGTGTGTGTGTGTCCCTGAGATACTCCGGAGGAAGTTTTAACACATACTTTAGACCAGTTACAAAAAAAAAGTTAGTTGCATATCCTTTACGGACGTAGCAGTCAACCCCAGTATTGCTTTCTGAACGACCAGCACGCATACTATTTCATTAAAAAAAAACCAACACAGCTGAGTTTCGAACGCGATATACGGGATTACGATCTGCCTCCGTAAACCTACGCCACGGAGCTCCAAAACGCTGGGGTTGACTGCTACGTCCTCTAACGGACATGCAATTAGACCAGTACAGGTGTACAAATGTCTAGAGATCTAGGTGATGTGGCTGTCTCTCCCCACCTTACCGACAATGGGTTCTGTCTGTGCTACTGTGAGGTCGCAACTGTTTCTGTGTTACTGTGAGATCCCGACTATTTCTGTGTTACCGTGAGGTCCAGACTGTTTCTCAGTTACTGTAAGGTCCCAACTGTTTCTATGTTACTGTGAGGTCCCGACTGTTTCTGTGTTACTGTGAGGTCGCAACTGTTTCTGTGTTACTGTGAGGTCCCAACTGTTTCAGTGTTTCTGTGAGGTCCCGACTGTTTCTGTGAGGACCCGACATTTTCTGTGTTACTGTGAGGTCCCGACTGTTTCTGTGTTACTGTGAGGACCTGACTGGTTCTGTGTTACTGTGAGGTCCCAACTGTTTCTGTGTTACTTGGAGGTCCCAACTATTTCTGTGAGGTCCCGACTATTTCTGTGAGGACACGACTGTTTCTATGATACTGTGAGGTCCCGAATGTTTTTGTGTTACTGTGAGGTCCCAAATGTTTCTGTGTTACTGTAAGGTCCCAACTGTTTCTATGTTACTGTGAGGTCTCAACTGTTTCTATGTTACTGTGAGGACCCGACATTTTCTGTGTTACTGTGAGGTCCCGACTGTTTCTGTGTTACTGTGAGGACCCGACCGTTTCTGTGTTACTGTGAGGTCCAGAATGTTTTTGTGTTACTGTGAGGTCCCGAATGTTTCTGTTTTACTGTGAGGTCCCAACTGTTTCTCATGTCATATCCGTGATGGAAGACGCTGGAAACAAGCCGCACTGGCAGTAATGACCCCCCGAGACTTTGACAAATGTGCAAGCGAGACAGGTAGTTCATCTCCTATATTCTTGCAATCATTCCCTTGTGGGTAATCATTTCTATGTCTTCACATTTCCGTTGATTGTCCGGGGAAACACGACATCATCAATTATATTTTATTTCACCGGCTTCAATTTCATAAAAAATGCCCTACAAAACGAGTGACATTTAAACATCCGAAATGTGTCTTGTATCTGTTTTCCTTGTTTTATATTCCAACATTTTTCCTGATTGAAAAAGTTCATATATTCCCGCATCTTTCGTTCATCATTTGTGCATGTTGCATTCATATTTGATGAACGAAAGATGAGCGATTGGAACGGCCGAATGTAAGACAAGCGTGCATGTCCAATTTGTGACCATTTGAAAATAAAGTTCGTTCGTTCGTTCGGTCGTTCGTTCGTTCGTTCGACATACTCGGGACAAGAACGTCTTGACCGTGTGAGATGGCGAACTATGACCGCCGAAGCTTATCGGCACGGCACATGATGAATGAATGATTAGTGTCTGTGGCTAAATGCAAAATATGTCACATGACCAGGCCATCCACATATCTGTATTTTCCTGGATCTTTTACCATCAATTTTGTCAGTTATCACTAGGTTTTCTAGGGTAATCCTCCCCCTCCCTCCTCCATAAATAACGTGGCCACAAAGTATTGTACCACACAGACATATCAGTTAGGGGACTCTTGTGAGGCCACTAAGAAAGCTCATAAATAGATTTGTCTATGTCTAATTTCTCAAATGTTGACTGCCTATGTCTAATTTCTCAAAAGTTGACTGTCTATGTCTAATTTCTCAAATGTTGACTGTCTATGTCTAATTTCTCAAATGTTAACTGTCTATGTCTAATTTCTCAAATGTTGACTGTCTATGTCTAATTTCTCAAATGTTGACTGTCTATGTCTAATTTCTCAAATGTTGACTGTCTATGTCTAATTTCTCAAATGTTGACTGTCTATGTCTAATTTCTCAAATGTTGACTGTCTATGTCTAATTTCTCAAATGTTGACTGTCTATGTCTAATTTCTCAAATGTTGACTGTCTATGTCTAATTTCTCAAATGTTGACTGTCTATGTCTAATTTCTCAAAAGTTAACTGTCTATGTCTAATTTCTCAAATGTTGACTGTCTATGTCTAATTTCTCAAATGTTGACTGTCTATGTCTAATTTCTCAAATGTTGACTGTCTATGTCTAATTTCGCAAATGTTGACTGTCTATGTCTAATTTCTCAAATGTTGACTGTCTATGTCTAATTTCTCAAATGTTGACTGTCTATGTCTAATTTCTCAAATGTTGACTGTCTATGTCTAATTTCTCAAATGTTGACTGTCTATGTCTAATTTCTCAAATGTTGACTGTCTATGTCTAATTTCTCAAATGTTGACTGTCTATGTCTAATTTCTCAAATGTTGACTGTCTATGTCTAATTTCTCAAATGTTGACTGTCTATGTCTAATTTCTCAAATGTTGACTGTCTATGTCTAATTTCTCAAATGGTGACTGTCTATGTCTAATTTCTCAAATGTTGACTGTCTATGTCTAATTTCTCAAATCTTGACTGTCTATGTCTAATTTCTCAAATCTTGACTGTCTATGTCTAATTTCTCAAATGTTGACTGTCTATGTCTAATTTCTCAAATGTTGACTGTCTATGTCTAATTTCTCAAATGTTGACTGTCTATGTCTAATTTCTCAAATGTTGACTGTCTATGTCTAATTTCTCAAATGTTGACTGTCTATGTCTAATTTCTCAAATCTTGACTGTCTATGTCTAATTTCTCAAATGTTGACTGTCTATGTCTAATTTCTCAAATGTTGACTGTCTATGTCTAATTTCTCAAATGTTGACTGTCTATGTCTAATTTCTCAAATGTTGACTGTCTATGTCTAATTTCTCAAATGTTGACTGTCTATGTATAATTTCTCAAATGGTGACTGTCTATGTCTAATTTCTCAAATGTTGACTGTCTATGCCTAATTTCTCAAATGTTGACTGTCTATGTCTAATTTCTCAAATGTTGACTGTCTATGTCTAATTTCTCAAATGTTGACTGTCTATGTCTAATTTCTCAAATGTTGACTGTCTATGTCTAATTTCTCAAATGTTGACTGTCTATGTCTAATTTTTCAAATGTTGACTATCTATGTCTAATTTCTAAAATCTTAACTGTCTATGTCTAATTTCTCAAATGTTGACTGTATATGTCTAATTTCTCAAATGTTGACTGTCTATGTCTAATTTCTCAAATGTTGACTGTCTATGTCTAATTTCTCAAATGTTGACTGTCTATGTCTAATTTCTCAAATGTTGACTGTCTATGTCTAATTTCTCAAATCTTAACTGTCTATGTCTAATTTCTCAAATGTTGACTGTATATGTCTAATTTCTCAAATGTTGACTGTCTATGTCTAATTTCTCAAATGTTGACTGTCTATGTCTAATTTCTCAAATGTTGACTGTCTATGTCTAATTTCTCAAATGTTGACTGTATATGTCTAATTTCTCAAATGTTGACTGTCTATGTCTAATTTCTCAAATGTTGACTGTCTATGTCTAATTTCTCAAATGTTGACTGTCTATGTCTAATTTCTCAAATGTTGACTGTCTATGTCTAATTTCTCAAATGTTGACTGTCTATGTCTAATTTCTCAAATCTTAACTGCCTATGTCTAATTTCTCAAATGTTGACTGTATATGTCTAATTTCTCAAATGTTGACTGTCTATGTCTAATTTCTCAAATGTTGACTGTCTATGTCTAATTTCTCAAATCTTAACCGTCTATGTCTAATTTCTCAAATGTTGACTGTATATGTCTAATTTCTCAAATCTTGACTGTCTGTGTCTAATTTCTCAAATGAATACAAGGTTTTCATGTGCTTCTTGTTGAACTATCTCATTCTGTTTTCTATCTGTCAATGGTATTCTCTGTATTGTCCCCAAGAAACCACATTTCCACTGCCATTAGATGTTTCTCAGCTTGTCTGCTTATTGTCCGTGTTTCATCGACATATAACAGTATAGGTTATATATAGCTCTTCAACATTCTTTTTCTCACTGCAATTTACAGCTTTTCAGTCTCAAGTATGTGCTCCGATATGCAAACGAATATCTTTGCAATAGCAATGTTTGTTGTAATCTGTCCTTTGTTGCAGCAATTTTTGTTATAATCTCTCCTCTGTTATAGCAATTTCGGTTGCAATCTCCCCTTTGTTATAGCAGTTTTCGTTGTAATCCCTCCTCTGTTATAGCAATTGTTCTTCTAATCTCTAATTATTTTTTTTTCAATTTTAGTTTTGCATATCCTATTTACAGGGCATCGCTGTCAACACCAGCATTTTACTGCTGTTGTTGATATCTTAGCAAGTTTACGTTCAGTAGTTTGCCATTGTTTTCTGAACGACCGGCTCCCATACCAACACGTTAAAACCCAGCGTGATGCGGTCTGCTGCCCAATCGGTCGCAGCTGTGTTTCGAACGTAGGTAAGCAGGATCATGAATCGCGTTCGAAAGCCCTTAGCCACGGAGACGGCAATCTCTTATTTGCCATTGCAATTTTTTATACAATCTCTCCTTTGCCAAAGCAATTTTGGTTCTAATCTCTCCTTTGCTATGGCAATGTTTATCCCATTCTCTAACAGGCTATGACTGTTCCGAGAGAGTTGTGCTAATTTAATAGTTTATGAATGTTCTCATGTAGATGGATGTTACATTTTGTTATTTCTTTCTCGTTTGAACTACATCTAATCTCAGAATGGAGGTGGAGGCAGCCACTGCGGTCGAAGTCAAAAAGCACACGCGTGTCGTGATTGTAACAGACTCGCGGTGTATGATGAGAAAGGCGAAGACAAGCACGCTTCGGGCAGAGTGGTAGGCTTTCATTCAACAATCGAACATAGAGAGCATCTGTTGGATTTTCCTACCAGCACTGGCTGGTGTTGTGGGTAATGAGCAGGCTGATGGATTGGCTGGGTCTGCACCGCTTGGTGGGGTATTGATACATGATAAGACAGGTGTGGTTGAGACCCTTTAGAATCGTGTGTAAGTGCAGAAGAACAGATAGATCATCACAGCTTGGAGAGAATGGTGCTGCAGGGAGAGACTAGAGGATCTGGATGACACTTAAAACTCTGAGGAAAGCCAGATGGACACATAATCAGCCTGCTGCTGGTACCATTATGTGAAACTCTTCACTGGCTGTTGAAGAGGAGGACAGAGCACTATGATAATGTCCTAAGTGCCGGGTTGTCAGTTGTTGACTCAACTCAGCTCAACCCTTTCTTGTTGGAGACTACCATAATTTATGTTTTCTTGTTGGAGACTACCATAATTTATGTTTTCTTACAATTTCTCACAGACAGTACAATTGGCCTAAACTCACAGGTTGATCCAGACTTAAGTGGATGCCTGGAAATGTCTTAAGATGTGAAGGCTGCCGACCTGTTATTGGCAACATTACACGTTGAGTTCCCATTGGTCTTTACAAGTATGAGTCTAGCCCCATAGATGGGAAGGCGAGTAAAAAGGATCATAGGATTATTTACTTTACTTAATGAACGAAAGTGTCTGAAAAGTAAGAAGTTCGACTTCATTACACCGGGTTTTATCCCATTTGGCTCAGTCTCTTTCCGCTGGATGTCCTGTAGAAAGCGTCCCACAAACACGAACTCCACAGCTCCAGTGACGACCCCCGGGAGTCTCTGAGAAATTTGCACTCATGAACCGAATGACGGAGTGCGGGAAACGAAGAGAGACGATTGCGGCAGGGAAGCTGGCGAAATGTCGAGAGTATGTATTTCCGGCAGGCCGAGTTTGGCCGAGGTTGGCCGATATTGGCCGAGGTTGGGCGATATAGGCCGAGGGTGACAGAGGTTGGCCGAGGCTGGTCGAGGTTCGCCGAGATTGGCCGAGGTTGACTGAGGTTGTCCGAGATCGGCCGAGGTTGACTGGGGTTGGCCGACATTGGCCGAGGGTGGCCGAGGTGGACTGAGGTTGTTCGAAATTGAATCAATGTTCTGCGCAGGGGTGCTGCCACTAGTCAAGCAAACAAGACTGCAAGAGCTGAGAAAAAAAGGCTTGAAAAAAAGGGAAAAAACCCACTGCAGGAGACGCCAAGCCTTGAACGCCAAGCGTTCTTTGCCCACGTTGTCAAATAATATTTCGAGCCAAAATAGGCCATACCAGCCATCTTAGAACTTACGGCTCCATACTTTCAACCCCACTGGGTGAAATGAATGGTCACCATCATTCTTGATGGAGAAACAACACACATGATGAAGATGAATTTAGGAAAAGTAAACTTGGCAACTTTGTGACACTTGGAAAATTGTTGATGATGATGATGATGATGATGATGATGCAACTGATGATGTTGGTGTTAATGATGTTGATGTTAATGTTGCTGATGATGATGCTCATGATGATGTGGATGTTTATGGTGATGATGTTGATGATGTTGAGTATAATGATGTTAATGTTGATGATGATGCTGCAGATTATGCTGATGATTCTGCTGCTGCTAATGATAATGATGATAATGATGTTACTACTGGTACTGCTGCTGCTGATGATGATGAAGATGATAAAGATAATGATGATGATACGACGAGAACAGTTTCTTATAAACCCCCGGCATCATTGCCCAAAAGCGCTGACACTTACAACAGGAGAGGCCGTGGTGTGACAGCGGCCAGCGCGTGACGGCCGACCAGGTGACAATGTGCTCCAATCATCATTGAAACGTACTTTCACAACTGACCTGAGCTTCCAAGGTTACCTCGCCTCACTGAGTGCCTGGAAATGTCCAAGCGGATGGCGCATTCTTGACCACATCACATGAGAGTTGGTTATGATACTGTCCATCATCTCAGTTAGGGGCATAGACACTCAGTCACACAACGCAAGACCATCCTTTCAGTTACTAGCTGGAGTGCACATTGGTCTACACAGCTACTATACAGAGTTCATATTGGTCTATGAAGTTACTATATGGAGTTCATATTGGTCTATACAGTTACAATATGGAGTTCATATTGGTCTATACAGTTACAATATGGAGTTCATATTGGTCTATACATTTACTATACGGAATTCATATTGGGCTATACAGTTACTATACGGAGTTCATATTAGTCTATAAAGTTACTATACGGAGTTCATAATGGTCTATACAGCTACTCTCTTGAGGCTATATGGATCTATACAGTTATGGAGCCAAAAGCATATACCCAATACTCATCAAGGCGTATGAAATAGTCCTTTACTTTAGTTGTGCTTGTCCATGTAAAAGAGTCCTTTACTCTAGTTTTGCTTGTCCATGTAAAGGAGATCTTTACTCTAGTTGTGCTTGTCCATGTAAAAGAGTCCTTTATTCTAGTTGTCCATGTAAAGGAAACCTTTACTCTAGTTTTGCTTGTCCATGTAAAAGAGTCCTTTACTCTAGTTGTGCTTGTCCATGTAAAGGAAACCTTTACTCTAGTTGTGCTTGTCCATGTTAAAGAGTCCTTTATTCTAGTTGTGCTTGCCCATGTAAAGGAAACCTTTACTCTAGTTGTGCTTCTCCATGTAAAAGAAACCTTTACTCTAGTTGTGCTTGTCCATGTAAAAGAGTCCATTATTTTAATTGTGCTTGCCCACGTAAAGGAGTCCTTTACTCTAGTTGTGCTTGTCCATGTAAAAGAGTCCTTTACTCTAGTTGTGCTTGTCCATGTAAAGGAAACCTTTACTCTAGTTGTGCTTGTCCATGTTAAAGAGTCCTTTATTCTAGTTGTGTTTGTCCATGTAAAGGAGTCCTTTACTCTAGTTGTCCTTGTCCACCCAGATGAATCATGTGATGATAAGAGAAACATCGGAGAACATCGTGACAACTGGAATGATCACGGGAAAGAGGGGCTGAGGCCGACCAAGAGAAACAATGCTGCATGGATTGAAACGGTGGCGTGGAGGATATCATCGACAGAGTTGACCCAGAACACCAACGACTTTTTTTTTTAAAGCGACCAAAGACCGAGATCTGTGGAGAGACATGAATGCCCATGCCAGCTGGCAGGGCACTTGATGATGATAATGATGGCCCAGATGACCCCTAGACAAGAGACATACATTTAGACTGTCTCCTGAGTACAGCAAAAATAACCACTATTAATTAATTTTTTGTTCGCTCGCTTTCCTCATTAACCTGTGGATTAAATTTCCCTATTGCCAGTGTCTCTCGTCATCAAACGATAGCCTACTCCGACTTCTGAAGTACTTATAATTTACGTCCCCAAGTCAAAAACTCCTAATAATAGGGAAACAAAACTCGCTTACACTCAGGAAATAAATGACCGTGGACCCCGAGGTAGACCAAGAAGACGGTGGAGAGATAATATACATACAGACCTACAACGACTGGCAAGAGAAGGTCAGCCAGAGAGACGAATGGAGACGGATTGTATCTGCAGCAAAGAACCTCAATGGCTCGGAACGCTGCAGAAGAAGAAGAAGAAGAAGAAGAAGAAGAAGAAGAAGAAGAAGAAGAAGAAGAAGAAGAAGAAGAAGAAGAAGAAGAAGAAGAAGAAGTCAAAAACGAGAAGTCAACATTTTAGTCCAACTGACCGGTATAGGGAATGAAACAGCGACCTCGACATCAGCACAATGGAAGTTTAGGAGCAAGAGCTCTTATTTACCCAGCCACACTGACCGTTACCACTATTCATAACAATTTCGGCTGTCGACGTTCCTGCCCCCTGGAATACTGAGACCGTTACATCCCAGAGGTCTCGACCCGTGTCCGCTGTAGGGCATGCCCATTCTTAAAGTGATAGAGGAAGGTCGATCCTAGAGTGACAGAGCAGCGGAATGAAACCCCAGACATGGGGGATCACCAACTGGACGGGCGGGTGAGTAATCTTGATTATCTGAAAGTGAGACCGGGCCGTGTATTGTCTGGTGGGAATCAATGTCACTTGTTGTTGATCTTGATATCAAGTTTCCCGGATTCAAGTAAACTTATTTCCTCGTATTCTGGGCAATTTCATATCGTCCCGCAAGCAGTGCGTGTGTCTTCATTCTTTCTTTCTCTCTCCTGTTTTCTGTTGGTTTAGCAATATTCTCTATCAGTGGCGTATATACAAGCTGGGCCGCGGTGACGTATACAAAGTGTTGGACCTGCAGTGGCGTAGTAGTTAGTCCACATGTCTGTTAACACAGTGGTCTGGGCTCAATCTTGAGCAGAAGCAGGATTTTCCCTCAGACCTGTATGGCCCTGGGGTCCAACCAGTCTTATAAAAATGGGTACCATAGAGTTTTATGGGAAAGAAAGGCGACGATGGAGGAAATCGGACACCCGTAAATCATACATTGAGGACAGGAATATGTAAGGGCAAAACAGCTCACTCCTCTCTCACTCCTCTCTCACTCCTCTCTCACTCCTCTCTCACTCCTCCCACATGCAGTATTCACAATGCGACTACCTACCCGGTTAACTCTAGAACTACTAGGATTTTTTAAAAGTAACACAGGTTACCAATGGGGTCCATACGGTCTCCACCACTTAATATAGTAAAACAAGACAATTAGTAATACAATGTTTTTATCTTGATTTATTAATAATTACAAAGTGTTTAGATAAATGAATGCTTAAACATTTTACTTACACCCATGAACCCAGCATAGAATTTTGAACATTATAAGGTGAAGCGGTCACAAACAATGTTCTCATATTGGCCACAAACAAAGTTATTGCAAGTACCACAAACATCTCTACATTTTCTGTCAATCTCCCTTAGGCAAAGTTGACAGCGACCTCGTTTTCTAGATCCACAAGGATTCTCTGCTGGTTTAGGTGGAAGGTTCCCATGTTGACATGTTTGGCCCGTTTCGATGAGTCCTCCTGCAAGCTGAATCAAAAACAGTCGGCGTTTATGTGACTTGAGATTGTTCCATTCAGGATCGAGGTGCACCCATAGAACAAATCCATTCATGGAAGAAACATCTAGCATGTGGTAGAAAATGACTAGAGGCCATCTGTTTATCTTCCGTGTGACTGAATAACAGCTCAACATTTGACCGGCTGTGTCCACCCCACCCTTCCTATGATTGTAGTCTTTGTGAACCAGAACGTAGATCCACCTTTGGCTGATCGTGCATTGTACTAAGATTGTACTACTTATATCAATGAAAGTAAACTTTGTGGAAAATTAAACACGACCTTTTCCTGAAATTATCTCTTTTGGAAGTTCAATTCTGTTTTTTTTTTTTCCCTTATTGTTTCTAAAATTGTTAGCATTTCCCCCTTCAATATCTGTACAAATTTCAAGCTTGTAAACAAGTTGTCGCAAGTAATATTCCTTCCACTAGTTCCCAAACCTGTTACCATGTCCAGTAGGACTCTTTCTCCTTTGTTTTTCCCTGTGATTGCCTAGGTTCTCTGCCAGTGTATACTAGCATATTGAAAACATATGAAGCATCACTGTCACATCATCACCAAGTTGTTATGCCATATTTGCCAGGTTTCGAGGGAATATATTGTTTGAAAGAGTATCTTCCTCTAAACGTAACTAACTGCTCATAATTTGTTACATTGCAAAGAACACAGCAGTCCTGTAGATTTATGGCCCAATGATTGAATACTTGCTTTATTGGCTCAAATGTGTCATGTCTGTCATGTTGCCTTCTTATTGCTGTATATAATATTATAGTTTCATTAACCTCTTTTAGACATTTGTGGTTAGTTACTCTGGCATCATCATCATCATCATCAAGTGCCGTGCCGGCTGGAGTAGGCGTTCATGGCTCTCGACAGATCTCGGTCTTTGGTGTTCTGGATCAACTCTGCTGATGATATTCCTCCATGCCACCGTCTCAATCCATCCAGCATCATTTCTCTTGGTCTGCCTCTGCCTCTCTTTCCCTCGATCTTTCCAGTTGTCACGATGTTCTCCAATGCCTCTCTTCTCATCACATGATCAAAGAAAGCTGTTTGTCTCTTTCTTATTGTTGTATATAGTGTTCTAGTTTCATTAGCCTCTTTCAGGCAATCGTATCGCTACATTCGTCTCGGGAACCATATCCCTGTAGGGGTAGACCCAGCATCGTAAAACGGGTACCAATATATTTTAAGATTTCAACATTTTCCCTTATTCTCTCATTCACTCGCTTGTTCCTTCTTTCAGTTCTACGTAACGAATGATGCGCAAGTGAACGCCCCCTTGAAATCTAAGCCATCGCGTAATATGGACTCTGACATTTTACATATGATCAGAACATACAGAATACAAGGCCACCCTAATGATAATCCCACTGTGTGTTTTTCAAATTGGTTATTTTCTTCCAGCAAGGGTGTCTCCGCGGCGAAGTGGTTACTCCGTCAGCCTCTCGCTCCGAAAGTTGTGGGTTCGATACTGAGTTATGACATCCGGTTCACGAGTGTACTTTTCTCGGAGACTCATGGGGGTCGTCGCTGGAACTATGAAGTTCGTGCTTTGTGCATCTCTTTCGGCAGGCCGCCCTGCGAAAAGAGACCGAGTTATACGGGACAAAACCCAGTGCAATGAAGTCGATCCCCTCGCCTTTTAACCCTTTTATTTCCCTCTATGGCATTACCCAAACAACCGCCTGGGGTTGAACGAGTTAATCTGAATCTCGCAATTAGAAAAAAACTAACCACATAATTTCACGACAGACAGTATCGAGCTGTCGAAATCAACCTCAATCGCTTTGGGGGAAGATCGCTTTGCACTGATTTCGATGTTATGAGCGTCGGCCCAGAGGAAAGCAATATACGAAGTACTGAAAGTAAAATTGTCTAGTGAATCACAAACAATAAAAAGAAAAATACAAGTCCCCATAATAAAATCTAGAGAATTTGTGCTAAATGTATAAAATAGTGGATTGAATTGCCGCGGAGATTTGCTGTTCGTAGAGTGACCTTCATCTTCGTTCCAGGACATGCAGGAGTTGAGGGAAATGAAGGTCCTGATAAACATGCTGGCCTTGCACCCCCATGTAGATGGCCAGCCCATGGATCGTGCCGATGTTATTAACGCCCTTAGAAATATGTGAAGAACGGAGGACTTTGACGTCAGTGAATCCACATCGTTGTCTAGAATGAGACACCTGGGGAGTATTGGCACGGTTAGACACGAGAGGTCTAATTTCGGGAAAATGAGGGGCATGGTCACACAACACAAAACTGAGACTACTATTTGCCGGACGCTGATGCATATGTTGGGATGTGGTTCTAACCACATAAAGACATGTCCGGAGTGCAAGGATGATACCCCAACAGATAACTGACTGACTGGCACCTTGCCGTCTTGACAGACGATAGTTTGTAAAATGAGGTTATCTCTCCATAATACAAAGCCTGCGCTGAATTTAGAGACCATGTTTTGCCCAGACAGAATGGTCCTTCTCTTGGCCTGCCTAGTTTACTCCAGAGGAAAAGTAACACTAATACATCTGGAACAAGACAAGCTGCAGAAGCTGCCGGATCAGCAAAGCAATGCTCTAACATATAACTAAGTAAATAAATGTTTTGCGTATCCTTTTACAGGACTTAGCTGTCAACAGCAGCATCTTTCAGCTGTCTGTTGATCTCTTGGCAAGATTACGCTCAGTAGTTTGCCATTGCTTTCTGAGCGGCCGGCTCAGTATCCGCAAGTCACGAGCGGGGGTCGAACCACCTCAGTTCTCGCTCCGCTGCGAGACTCTGCGTGATAAACGGGATTACAGAGAGAAAGTGTTGTAACCCCACAGCCAGAGAGACCGGCATATAACTAAGTAACTAACTAATATATACAATTTAGTTTCACTAGCGATGCAATTTTTTTGTCTATACCCATCGCCCAAGGGATTTGTAATGTCTGCAACATGCATGCGGCCATCGTATATTTTCGCCCATATCCGCATGGTTTAGAAGCCGGATCCACTACACTGATTTTGATAAGGAATGTAACATCGTCAAGTCTTTTAAAAATAAATACACCAATAAAATATAATGAAATATAATAAAATATAAAAAAGCACAACAAAATAAACATGATAAAATGAAATAAAACATAACAATAATAAAATAACATAGATATTAAAATTAACTAAAATAAAATAAAGTAAAATAAAATAAAATAAAATAAATAAAAAAAATAAAACTAAAATGAATAAAATAATATAATAAAATATAACAATATAAAATAAAATAAAATAAATTATAATGCAATAAAACAAAATAATATAAAATCCATTTATCGGGAGTTACATCTAGTTAGTACACTTGTATTCGGGTGCCGCAGATGCCAAGTGGCTAGGACATTTGCCTAAGGGAACGATGGT
This sequence comes from Cepaea hortensis, assembly GCA_963921405.1. Classification (NCBI taxonomy): domain Eukaryota; kingdom Metazoa; phylum Mollusca; class Gastropoda; order Stylommatophora; family Helicidae; genus Cepaea; species Cepaea hortensis. The sequence continues at coordinate 12,830,651 of OY992895.1, forward strand.
GAAGTGCTCGGATCATCATGGAAGCGAATGTGTTAACAGACTTATGTTGTTTGTCCATCAAGAATGATGATGACCATTCATTTCATCCAATGGGGTTGAAAGTATGGAGCCGTGAGTTCTATGATGGCTGATAAGGCCTATTGTGGCTCGAAGTGTTCTTTGACAATGTGGGCAAAGAATGCTTGACTTTCCAGGAGGGGATGAAGAATGACTTGCGCGACGAATTGGATTAAAGTGAGGAAGAGTTGCGCAATTCGTCGACCTCAATCTCTCGCTGAGTCCATCTGAGTCCAGTGGCAAGACAAGTCAAGACGACTGGAGACGAATACAGGTGCAGTGGACGACCAGGGCTCTCTACGTGCCTTGCCGTGCTCATTGCGTTCCACAACGCTTTGTAGATACACGCCGTCTTGCCCGTTGAATTATCATTGATTTCATCCGCGCAGTAAATAGCAGTATAACAGACTTATACTCCCAGCTATACATGGGTTCTCCCATAGCAGACACTACAGCTCGGGTGTGCAGTTTGAGCTCTTCACATATTCTTTGCCACCACGTAATAAAGTGGGTTCTCCCATAGCAGACACTACAGATCGGGTGTGCAGTTTGAGCTCTTCACATATTCTTTGCCACCACGTAATAAAGTGGGTTCTCCAATAGCAGACACTACAGCTCGGGTGTGCAGTTTGAGCTCTTCACATATTCTTTGCCACCACGTAATAAAGTGGATTCGCCAGCTTCTTTCCTCGTCGCCATTCCTTGCCAGGAGATATTGCAATTTTAATTAACGAAGACACAAACAACAGATTGTGCCATTAAAAAAAAACAACCTGGTTTCAAGTTCTCTGTAAGGTGTGGATGTCTTTCCGTGGGGGTAAAAAAATAATAATAAAACCCTAGCCTGTACAGTTCGCGCGACTGCACTAGCCAGGCTGCTTAATTCCCCAGGCTCAATCCTACAGCACAATGTGCCTAAGGTTATAGACGATAGTTCTTTGACAGATTAACGAAGACACAAGCAATAGATTGCACGATTTGTTGCCTGGCATATTCCTCAGCATCTCGTCAGTTGCATAAAAGCAATAATACCTTATTACATTATTATTCTTATATCTACATTATTATTAATCCTTCAAGCTGAAATATACAATACACATATTCACACATTAATTTTAATTGTCTACCACGGTAATTTTAAACTGACTATCATGACTCAGTTCTGAAAATGTCCCCGTCGCCATTTCCACGAAGGTAAATCGACCCCAGAGCGGGACCGTTCAGAAACAAATGACCTGCCTCCGTTGGGGATTGACTCCGGACCACTATCTTGGCAGGCAAGCCGACTCACCACCATCCCACCGCGACTCCAAATATTTGTTGTTTGCGGGATTCGAACCTTCGTGGAAAGATCCCCGTATAATTCTAGTCAAAAGACTTATCTACTCGGCCAAGTCAAACTGGGAAGTAAAGGCGAAAATATGGAGCTGGCAAGATATATTTAATCCACCTCCATTTAATTCATTTAATCCACGTGTAAAAATGGGCTTTACATCTGATGTTTGGATTCAGTGGTAAAAGTTCTTCTCTACCACCACTGACATGTTCCCTAACGTACTTCCGGTCTAATTGACCAATTGCAGGATGGCTTCCTTTTGGTCCACACGCCCAATGAGTGTCACGTGGCTCTACGGGTGTCAGACCAACATTAGCAAAGGTAGTTAGCCGCATGCCATTTTTACTAGGTGTTGCAATAACCCCGACACGACATATTTGGCTGTTGTGGCTTACTGGGCAAGTTTTACTTTCAATAGTTTGCCAATCAAATATGCGGCGAAGAGGTAACGAACGCGATTCACAATCCCGCAAACCGTGTTCGAGACACAGCTGTAGGAGATCGATTTATAAGCAGACTGTCTTTCGCTGGTTTTCAAACAATGGTATGAGTGTCGGTCGTACATAAAGCAATGGCAAACTACTGAAACTAAACATGTCTAGTAAGTTACAAACAGCCAAAACATGCTGGGGATGATTGCAACGTCTGGTAAAACACACGCCATTACTTTCTGAACGACCGACGCTCTTATAATCGAAATCAACACAAGTCGGTCTGCTTCCAAATCGTCTGCAGCGGATTTCGAACCCGGGACCCATATGTGAAACGCGTTCACTGTACCTTAGCTACAGCGCCGGCGTTACTTAACAAGTAGCCCTCTTATTTATTAACGTAGTTGTAACAGTGTCTGTTTATTGTTTATGTGGTTGTAACAGTGTCTGTTTATTGTTTATGTGGTTGTAACTGTGTCTGTTTATTGTTTATGTGGTTGTAACAGTGTCTGTTTATTGTTTATGTGGTTGTAACAGTGTGTGTTTATTGTTTATGTGGTTGTAACAGTGTCTGTTTATTGTTTATGTGGTTGTAACAGTGTGTGTTTATTGTTTATGTGGTTGTAACAGTGTCTGTTTATTGTTTATGTGGTTGTAACAGTGTCTGTTTATTGTTTATGTGGTTGTAACAGTGTCTGTTTATTGTTTATGTGGTTGTAACAGTGTCTGTTTATTGTTTATGTGGTTGTAGCAATGTCTGTTTATTGTTTATGTGGTTGTAACAGTGTCTGTTTATTGTTTATGTGGTTGTAACTGTGTCTGTTTATTGTTTATGTGGTTGTAACAGTGTCTGTTTATTGTTTATGTGGTTGTAACAGTGTGTGTTTATTGTTTATGTAGTTGTAACAGTGTCTGTTTATTGTTTATGTGGTTGTAACAGTGTCTGTTTATTGTTTATGTGGTTGTAACAGTGTCTGTTTATTGTTTATGTGGTTGTAACAGTGTCTGTTTATTGTTTATGTGGTTGTAGCAATGTCTGTTTATTGTTTATGTGGTTGTAACAGTGTCTGTTTATTGTTTATTTAGTTGTAACAGTGTCTGTTTATTGTTTATGTGGTTGTAACAGTGTCTGTTTATTGTTTATGTGGTTGTAACAGTGTCTGTTTATTGTTTATGTAGTTGTAACAGTGTCTGTTTATTGTTTATGTGGTTGTAACAGTGTCTGTTTATTGTTTATGTAGTTGTAACAGTGTCTGTTTATTGTTTATGTGGTTGTAACAGTGTCTGTTTATTGTCTATGTGGTTGTAACAGTGTCTGTTTATTGTTTATGTGGTTGTAACAGTGTCTGTTTATTGTTTATGTGGTTGTAACAGTGTCTGTTTATTGTTTATGTGGTTGTAACAGTGTCTGTGTATTGTTTATGTGGTTGTAGCAGTGTCTGTTTATTGTTTATGTGGTTGTAACAGTGTCTGTTTATTGTTTGTGTAGTTGTAACAGTGTCTGGTTATTGTTTATGTGGTTGTAACAGTGTCTGTTTATTGTTTATGTGGTTGTAACAGTGTCTGTTTATTGTTTATGTGGTTGTAACAGTGTCTGATTATTGTTTATGTGGTTGTAACAGTGTCTGTTTATTGTTTATGTGGTTGTAACAGTGTCTGTTTATTGTTTATGTGGTTGTAACAGTGTCTGTTTATTGTTTATGTGGTTGTAGCAGTGTATGTTTATTGTTTATGTGGTTGTAACAGTGTCTGTTTATTGTTTGTGTAGTTGTAACAGTGTCTGTTTATTGTTTATGTGGTTGTAACAGTGTCTGTTTATTGTTTGTGTAGTTGTAACAGTGTCTGTTTATTGTTTATGTGGTTGTAACAGTGTCTGTTTATTGTTTATGTGGTTGTAACAGTGTCTGTTTATTGTTTATGTGGTTGTAACAGTGTCTGTTTATTGTTTATGTAGTTGTAACAGTGTCTGTTTATTGTTTATGTGGTTGTAACAGTGTCTGTTTATTGTTTATTTAGTTGTAGCAGTGTCTGTTTATTGTTTATGTGGTTGTAACAGTGTCTGTTTATTGTTTATGTAGTTGTAGCAGACACTGTTTATTGTTTATGTAGTTGTAACAGTGTCTGTTTATTGTTTATGTAGTTGTAACAGTGTCTGTTTATTGTTTATGCCGTTGTAACAGTGTCTGTTTATTGTTTATGCCGTTGTAGCAGTGTCTGTTTATTGTTTATGTGGTTGTAACAGTGTCTGTTTATTGTTTATGTGGTTGTAACAGTGTCTGTTTATTGTTTATGTAGTTGTAACAGTGTCTGTTTATTGTTTATGTGGTTGTAACAGTGTCTGTTTATTGTTTATGTAGTTGTAACAGTGTCTGTTTATTGTTTATGTGGTTGTAACAGTGTCTGTTTATTGTCTATGTGGTTGTAACAGTGTCTGTTTATTGTTTATGTGGTTGTAACAGTGTCTGTTTATTGTTTATGTGGTTGTAACAGTGTCTGTTTATTGTTTATGTGGTTGTAACAGTGTCTGTTTATTGTTTATGTGGTTGTAACAGTGTCTGTGTATTGTTTATGTGGTTGTAGCAGTGTCTGTTTATTGTTTATGTGGTTGTAACAGTGTCTGTTTATTGTTTGTGTAGTTGTAACAGTGTCTGGTTATTGTTTATGTGGTTGTAACAGTGTCTGTTTATTGTTTATGTGGTTGTAACAGTGTCTGTTTATTGTTTATGTGGTTGTAACAGTGTCCGTTTATTGTTTATGTGGTTGTAACAGTGTCTGTTTATTGTTTATGTGGTTGTAACAGTGTCTGTTTATTGTTTATGTGGTTGTAACAGTGTCTGTTTATTGTTTATGTGGTTGTAGCAGTGTATGTTTATTGTTTATGTGGTTGTAACAGTGTCTGTTTATTGTTTGTGTAGTTGTAACAGTGTCTGTTTATTGTTTATGTGGTTGTAACAGTGTCTGTTTATTGTTTGTGTAGTTGTAACAGTGTCTGTTTATTGTTTATGTGGTTGTAACAGTGTCTGTTTATTGTTTATGTGGTTGTAACAGTGTCTGTTTATTGTTTATGTGGTTGTAACAGTGTCTGTTTATTGTTTATGTAGTTGTAACAGTGTCTGTTTATTGTTTATGTGGTTGTAACAGTGTCTGTTTATTGTTTATTTAGTTGTAGCAGTGTCTGTTTATTGTTTATGTGGTTGTAACAGTGTCTGTTTATTGTTTATGTAGTTGTAGCAGACACTGTTTATTGTTTATGTAGTTGTAACAGTGTCTGTTTATTGTTTATGTAGTTGTAACAGTGTCTGTTTATTGTTTATGCCGTTGTAACAGTGTCTGTTTATTGTTTATGCCGTTGTAGCAGTGTCTGTTTATTGTTTATGTGGTTGTAACAGTGTCTGTTTATTGTTTATGTAGTTGTAACAGTGTCTGTTTATTGTTTATGCCGTTGTAACAGTGTCTGTTTATTGTTTATGTAGTTGTAACAGTGTCTGTTTATTGTTTATGCCTTTGTAACAGTGTCTGTTTATTGTTTATGCCGTTGTAGCAGTGTCTGTTTATTGTTTATGTGGTTGTAACAGTGTCTGTTTATTGTTTATGTAGTTGTAACAGTGTCTGTTTATTGTTTATGTAGTTGTAACAGTGTCTGTTTATTGTTTATGCCGTTGTAACAGTGTCTGTTTATTGTTTATGTAGTTGTAACAGTGTCTGTTTATTGTTTATGCAGTTGTAACAGTGTCTGTTTATTGTCTATGTGGTTGTAACAGTGTCTGTTTATTGTTTATGTGGGTGTAACAGTGTCTGTTTATTGTTTATGTAGTTGTAGCAGTGACTGTTTATTGTTTATGTGGTTGTAACAGTGTCTGTTTATTGTTTATGTAGTTGTAACAGTGTCTGTTTATTGTTTATGTAGTTGTAGCAGTGGCTGTTTATTGTTTATGTAGTTGTAATAGTGTCTGTTTATTGTTTATGTAGTTGTAGCAGTGACTGTTTATTTTTTATGTAGTTGTAGCAGTGACTGTTTATTGTTTATGTAGTTGTAGCAGTGACTGTTTATTGTTTATGTAGTTGTAGCAGTGTCTGTTTATTGTTTGTGTGCTTAGAATAACATCTAGCCACAACCTCTATCTTTGCCATGTACTCTTATAACACCAGTTTCACTTCTCGCTTTTGTATAGTTGAGATAAGATCATAAATACTGAAGTATTGGACAGATCAGGTTGTGTGACGGTGTGTTCCATGCTCAGTCTTCGTAGACTTAGATGGATAGGACATGTTAGGAGGGTGGATGATGGTAGAATACCATAGGACATCTTTTTTGGTCAATTACAGATGGGTTAATGATCTCGGTGTCGGCCTCTACTACAATACAAATATGTGTGCAAGCGAGATATGATTGATACAGGCATTGATATTGCATCTTGGGAGCAAGTCACTGCTGATCGCGTAGCATGGATGGAAAAGAACAGAAATGGAATAAAGGCAAAGGGGAAGATAATTCACACACTGAGCGTATGAGAAGTCAGATGTTGCGTGATTGTGGAAATGACCATGTGTTCACATGCAGAAATTATAGACGAACATGTACAGCGCGAATTGGTCTGATCAGTCACATTCGTTACCGCCATAGATTGTTATAGTTATAATGCTGGTTATTTTGAGGCACAATGTAACAAACTATCTGTCAAGACGGCAAATTACCAGTAATTTTGTTGACATACTCTCTTTGCCAGATAACACAGTCTTTTCTCCACTGTAATCACGAGGACAACCGGAAAGCGGGAAGCACAGAACCAGGCAAGTCGCCATTACTCTCCTACCTTCTGTTGCATTTCGCGGTCTGTCCTCCCTTAGACTGCTTCCTCCGTCCCAAATGACCCCCATCACTCAGACGATGTCACGTGACCACAACCAGCGGATACAGCCCAAATGACGTCAGATGTCCCCAAAGAGGTAGGTGTGATTTAATCTGGGAGATTTATTGGACGCGTCTGCTGGATGGCTGATGTCTGGTGTTCAATAACAGGAAGCCGGCTCCTGTAGGGCGTAGGCGATCATGTTTGTCACTCCACAGCAACGCTACGTTTTAGAGTTGATTCTGTCTTCTGTGATGTGAAAGTTCTATGATTTTATGATGTGAATGTTCTTTGTCTTTCATGATGTGTAAGTTCAATGGTTTTTTTAAATCTGAAAATTATGTCTTCTGTCATGTACAAGTTATAAGGGCACTCTTCCGAATTCCGGTCCCAAATAGTTCTGCAGTGAATAATTTTATATAACTAACCCTAACCCTAACCCTAATCACTTATTCACTGCAGAACTATTTGGGACCGGAATTCGGAAGAGTGCCGTTATAAGTTTTTACGTTTTTATTATGTAAAATTTCTATACTTTTTTTTTTTTTTTTGGTGGGGAAAGGGGTGGGGGGGGGGGGGGGGAATTCGCTCCCTTTGAACATGAGCATAGTCCATACTAGTAGAATTTTGCATGTGGATTAGCTTTCCCTATTATCAGTGCCCCTCAGGAGAACCCACTCCGACTTCAGAGATACGTGTAATTTACGTCCCTAAGTGAAGGACAAGAAGTTAACATTTCAGTCCAACTGACCGATGTAGGGGTTGAAACCCCATACCTCAGCATCAGCACACCCTATGTTTAAGAATGAGCGCTCTTATCCATAAGGTCTTTCTTATCTCCATACTTTTTAATGATCCATCCATCCATCATGTGCCATGCCAATAAGCGTGGGCGGTCATATTTTGCCGTCTCACTCGATCACCAGAGTCGTGGATCAGCTCCGTGTTCCTGTCTCGACCAAGCCACGTGGCACAGCCATTCAGGTATTTACTTCTCGGTCTTCCCCTTGGTCTCTTCCCTTCGATCTTGCCAGTTGTCACCAAGTTCTCCAAGTCATTTCTTCTCATGACATGCCCACAAAATTTTGACTGTCTACGTCTAATGACTCTAATCAATTTACGATCTTCATTTGTTTCTTGAAGGACTTGTTAATTGGTCTTTCTGGCTGTCAATGGTATTCTTTGCATTTTCCTCAGAAACCACATTTCCGCACACATCAGATGTTTTTCAGGTTGTCTGCTCATTGTCCACGCTTCACATCCATACAAAAGTACAGGTTCCATGTAGCACTTCATCACACGTTTTCTCGTTTCAGTTGATATTTTTTTTATTGGTCAGTACGTTTTTCATCTTGCGAAAGGCTACCTTCGCAATGGCAATTCTTGTTCTAATTTCTTCAAGGCATCTCGCATCAGATGTTATGACTGTTCCGAGATAACTGTACCGATTAACTTGTTTAATAATATGCCCATTTACCAGTATATTTCACTGTGGTATTTCTTTCTTCCCAGTGACAACTATAATCTGTGTCTTCTTACAATTTAATATATCTCTAGTTTTTCAATGTGGGCAACAACCGCATCTACTAAATGTTGAAGATCCTGTTCATTGTCTACAATCAATACTGTATCATCTGCATATCTAATGTTATTGATGTATCGTTCCCGAAAGATGATTTCTTCCATATCTTCTATATTTCTGAAAATACTTTCACTGTACAGGGAAAAAAGATCTAGAGACAATACACATCCCTGTCTCACACCTCTTTTAATAGGCTGATATTGACCTACTATATTATCAATTCTTATGGCAGCTTGCTATTTCCAATATATGTTTTTCACAAGTTTAAGGTCTTTTCCATCAATTTGTAGATCTTCAAGCATCCTTATCATGTTGACATGTCTCACTTTATCGAAAGCCTTTGTGTTGTCAATAAAGCAAAGATATAGATTTTTGTTTACTTGTACAGAACGTTCAATTACTGTTCTCAGTATATACACAGCATTTACTGTACCCTTGCCTTCCACAAACCCACATTGTTCTTCTCCTATTTCAGGTTGTATTATCTTCCAAACTCTTTGCATTATAATTCTTAGCAAAATCTTCGTGATGTGACTCAGTATACTAATTGTTCTATGTTGATCACATTCCAAAGTTCATGGTTTCTTTGGGATTGCAATAAATACAGAATTCATGAAGTATATCTCCAGTATCATATATTGTATTCTGCAGTTTGGTAACCATATCTATTCCATATTCTTCTAAAGCATTAATCATTTCTGTTGTGACGCTGTCTGAACCGGGGGTTTTGCAAGTTTTCATGTGGTTAAGAGCATTCTGAACCTCCATCTTCAAAATCGCTGGTTTTTCATTATTATTTTGAATATCATACTGTTCTTCTCTGTAATGATTATAAATGTTTTTCACATAATCTGACCATACATGTAAAATCAGATCTTTTGTCTATTATGATTCTTCCATCTCTTGTCTTTAGTCAGCCTATTGATGTACGTGTTCTTTGATTAGTAAGCTCCTGGATTCTTTTGTGCATTAGTTTGGTATTTTTATTGCTGTGTTGTTTTTCAATATCTATGTTAAATTTTTCTCGAGCCTTGCTTCTTTTGGCCCCCTCCCCCCCCCCCTTTTTACATACTGTTCTGACTTTCCTGTGAATTTCTTAATATTTGGAAGGATTATTTTTGTTCTGTCTTCTTGTTTCCATTTGTTGTAAACAATTTTTTCAGTCATCCATGTCTTACGACCCATTTTCTTTAATTTTGGAATAGTCTTTTTTTCTGCAGCCAAACTGATTGAATTCTTCAACATTTCCCATTGATCAGCGAAAGTTCTATGTTTTTATGATGTCAATGTTCTATTTTATTTATGATATGAAAGTTCTATGTTTTTGAAAATGTGAAAGTTATGTCTTTTATTATGTACAAGTAATACGTTTTTGTTATATAAAAGTTCTATACTTTTTAATGATGTGAAAGTTCTATGATTTTATCATGTGAAAGTTCTATTTTGTATGATATGAAAGTTCTGTGTTCCGTGTGATTTGAAAGTATTTGACATATGTTCTGCCGTCTTCGAAATCCAGAGGTATTCCTGCCAACATAAAGCTGTCAGCTGCAATGAGAAAACAGAGTGTTGACGTCTCACATACAACCCATGTCTTCTTCTTCTTCTTCTTCTTCTTCTTTCGTTCGCCTGAAATATGTCTATAACTGCAATGCTGTCTCTTGTATGAATCTAACAGTCTTTTTTTTAGTTCACTCAGCGTTCCATAGAATATAAAACCCATGTGAATCATCAGCCAACAGAGAACAAGCAGAGAGACATCTAGTGGCAGCTAAGATATAATTTCTTAGGGAAAAAAAAAAGCAAAGAATACAATGGACGGAGGAAACAAAAACAACAGCGAATGAGAAAGTCTTAAAAGAAAGAAATGAAACTCGTTAAAAGATAGGAGACTTTACAATTAGACAGTCGAACGAACAAATTTTATTTTCAAAAGATCACAAACTGAGCACGTAGACCCGTCTTACATTCAGCAATTCCAACCACTCATCTCTCACACACGAGTATCAATTGTGCATGTTATTTAAGAGAAGCCACGGCTGCAGCAGGATATAACAATAGGAAATAAAAACGATAGGTATGTGTAACTCCTGTGATGACGTGAGAAATTCTAATCACAGAAACAGTGTATATACACCTTACTAAGACAAAACGTAGTGGAGTTCGTTGTAAGGTATGTACATTGTGTCTGTATGTATTGTCTCTCACTTTTTCACAGGAGTTATACACACCTAGCTGTTTTTATATTCTATTGTGAATGTTACAATCAAATAGAAAAACATATTCGAAATTTCTTTTTAAAGCACATTATGAGGAGAAATAAGATTGAAAACTTTGTGACAACTGACAATGTTTATTGGAAGAAGACAAAGAGATAAATACCTATATGGTTTGGTCCTTGAGATGTGGATACACAGAAGAATATGTCGTATTTCATGGAAACAAAAACATTCAAATAAAGAGTGTATAGAAAAACTAGGAATGAAAAGAGAGTTAATGAAAGAAATAAAAAGAGGCAAGTGAAATATTTTGGCCACGTTAAAAGACATAACACACTTTAAAAAATACAGTATACAGGATAGTAATGTTGAAAACAAGCGAGCAAGAGGTATGCAACGATATAAATGGTAAGATAACATCAAGAGTTGGATGAACAGCAATCTGACACAGTGGACAACCAAGACTAGAGACAGACAGTATTGGAGATCCATTGCAGCCAACCTTCATTGTGGCGACGGCGTATATTTGTGATTGATTGATTGCTTGGCGCATAGCGTAATCAGACAAGAACACAGACGTCATCCACAATCGTGGTGATGGTATGACCCATTCTGCGAGGGGGGAATCTTTTCTGATGGTAAGAATCCTCCTGTCGTGCTTGCTCCCCGATGGAGTTTTTACCACTATCCAGTGCTACCCATCGTGCGCTGGCATGTCATCTATTCTTTCCCACGAGCTTGACGGCAGGGGTGGAGGATGATTCCGATGATGATGATGATGAGGATAATTATGATGAAGATGATGATGATGATGATGATACACGCCTTGCGGCCTACTGCGCATATGGTTCTGGTCACATATATGAATAGGCCACTCGACACTCAATCGGTCATGTGTTTAAGACAACACCAATTGTATACCAGCAGACATAATTGTATAAAAGCATATATAATTGTGTAACAGAAGGCATAATTTTATAATAGCAAATATAATTGTATAACAGAAGACATAATTTATAATAATTGTACAGCAGCAAATATCAATAATTATTTAAAAGCAGACGTAATTATATAATAGGAGACACAAATGAATAATTCAAAAATAAAATAATTTTGTTCTTTACAAGACATCACATTCAATCCTAGTATTTATTGGCTGTTTGTGATTTTCTAGGTAATTTTACGCTGGGTACTTTGTCATTGCTTTCTGAACGGCAGACTATCAATCAATCAATCATGTGCCATGCCGGAAAGCGTGGGCAGACTATCATAACATCGAAATCAACGCAAAGTGATCTGCTCCTAAATCGCCTTCGGCGGTTTCGAACCCCTGCTTTCACTAACCCGTAACCCACAGACTGGGATAGAAGAAGTTAAACAAACAAGTGAAGTCCACCCGAGAAACCTTGGAGCAATCGGAGTCAAGAAATACAGAGGTACACAGAGATAAATTGCTCAACACAGCTGTCATTTAAAGCTGGGATGGGAAAGTCCGGCCGGCGGGCCGATTAAGGATCGCGAAATTATTTAGTCTGGCCACCCCACTCTGGAAGGACACAAGCCTTCTGGGACACTGGAAATATGCTGGTGAATGTGCGAAAATAAATGAGGTATTTCAAGACTGATCCTAGGAAGAGAAAGTAAACATATGTAGTTGAACGTGTTTGTTAAATCGTTCACTAAGGAAGAAACGGGCGTACATGATAACCTTCGGCACGAAATCATTCAGCTGCAAAGGAATAGTGAGCTGAAAGCTCATCATCCCTTCTTTCTAATATTCATACCGGTGTCTGAACGACCAACACTCATACCATTTTATGAAAACCAATGAAAGGCAGTCAGCTGCCAAATTGCCCTCAGCTATATTTCGATCGCGATATGCGGTATTACGAATTGCGTCTGTTATCCCTCACCACAATGCAGGTCATTTCACTAGAGGTAAGTTAATTACATGTTTGACCAAATAAATCTGCTTAATTTTTAAATTGATAATTTTGTATAGCCCGCGAGTGATGCAATAAATACCCAAATGCCCCTTGGCAGAAAAAAAAAACAGGTTCCCCACCCGTGATTAAGAGTATCTTAACGGCTCCAAATTGCAGTTATACAGCCGGGGGGGGGGGGGGGGGTGAGTGTCCAACCTTGCAAAATACCCCATGGCTCGTGCATTCACCACTTCTGGTAACAAATATCCAATTACTGGTTTTCACGTCGCGGACTGTTTTAACTAACATGAGAAGGGGCGACAGCGAGTCTCTGGCGCCGTAAAACAAAAATAGAATGCTCTAGATATGGATGTGCGTAGATACATGCGCAGACACGTGTGTACATGCATACATATCTTAACTCGAGTAAGACTACGGTCTACTCTAATAAAAGAAAAGTGCTGAGACGTAAGCAACCAGCTTGGAGGTGCACTTCAGAAATCAGGATGCCACATAATTACGCGATGAAATTAAACTATCAGGATGCCACATAATTACGCGATGAAATTAAACTATGTGGACCACTGTGTAAAATTTTAAAAAAAAATAAGAAAAGACAGTGGCATTCATACAAGAGACAACATTGCAGATATAGACATATCTCAAGCGAATGAAAGAAGAAGAAAAGTATCGTAACTTACTGGTAATGCATTATTGAGATACGTAATTTTCGATTAGTAATTACCAGTGTCGGCGTCATTACTTATTAACTTGACCAATTACTGGCAACCGGCAAGCGACAGAGGCGTGGTTACAGGGAGGTGCGGTGACTGTGAGGCTAGACTGTCCATGTCAGTCTACAGCGTCTGTTAGTGCCTTCAAACAGCACTATCGCTGCCAGGTTTCTTCCATGACGAGGCCACCTCCATAACCGACGGGAAAAGTAGGTGGCGGAATCTCCTCGACTCACTTAATTGTAAGACAGATGTCTGCTGTCGAGAGACATGAACGCATACGCCAGCTGGCAGGGCACTTGATGATGATGATTCTTATTAATTAGATTTATAAGAGCATGCATCTTTCGAATTGCAACATACGCCTGTGAGAAAAACAAATGCCTTTGAATATAATGTTATAGGCAAGTTCTAAGACTATTTTGGATAAAGAAAAGAACACATGCATCCATACTTCTAGAACTGAATATTGAAGAAGGTTGGCTATTAAAGACGATAAAACAAAGACAACTGAAATATTTTGGTCACTTGAAACGTCATGAAAGTTTGGAGACAACAATGATGTAGGGGTAAATGTCTGGGAAGAGAGGAAGAGGAAGGCCAAAGAGAAGATGGGTGCAGGATATGGCGGATGATCTCCAGATGGGTGTATCGGACGCGGGACATCTTGCTTATGATCGAGAGGTTTACTGGAAGGTTGTTATGGGAGCGAGGTTCTGCAAAGGACATGCTACTGAATGATTTAATTAATTCTCATTGTGATATCTTTATGTGTTCAACATCTTTGTCTGCATAGCAACCGAAATAGATGAATGATTTCATTTCTGGAAATAAATGTAGTGAGACTGTACAAACACCCAGTAGAATTCTGGTCTATTCTGTAGTCGTCCCTTGTGTCAAGCAGAATTATAATCTATTCTTAATAATGAAATGTGTTATCTTTAGCAATGTATGGAGTAGGTTCTGTCCGCGACGCACAGCAAAACATGCTATAATTATAGTAATAATAGTACTAGCAGCACAATTACCACCATCAATAGCATCAGCAGCAGTAGTAGTAGTAATTGCAGTAGTAGTAGTAGTAGTAACAGTAGTAGTAGTAGTAGTAGTAGTAGTAGTAGTAGTAGTAGTAGTAGTAGATGTAGTAGTAGTAGTAGTAGTAGTAGTAGTAGTAGTAGTA
>OY992895.1:12849964-12892464 GCA_963921405.1 Cepaea hortensis
TCGACCTCATGACCACCGTTACCCCACTGCGCTACTTCTGCCACCCCTGGACATTACAAGTATTTGTTGAAGAGGCGTAGCGAGGTAGCTTTCTCTCATACTTTTCTAACAACACGGATTTATCTGATATTAATTTTACCAACACATGGTTTTCTCATAACAATTGCAGTCATGTACATTTCTCTAGATCTTATTGTTTTATAATCCATGCTATGCGACGATGGTGATTGTGCCTGTCCACAATCTTCTCTCTTTAGTGTTGCCAATATTTATGATACTGTCATTCTTCCATGTCATAATGTCATACCATCCAACATCGCCTCTCTCTGAACCTCTCTTCCCCTCCAATCTTCCCGTTGTGTCGACATACTCCAGCTTATCCCTTCTCATGTCATGCCCGAAGAATGTGGGTTATATTCTTCGGATGCTAGTAATCAGTTCTCTTTGTAAGTTAATTTCTTTCAAGACATCTGTGTCTATTTTGTTAATATGTGCTGTGCTGTAGTCCATGTTGAAGTACTAACTAACTACGATATCTTCATTGCTCTTTCTATCTATCCACGTTGTTCTCATCATCATCATCATCATCATCATCATCATCATCATCATCATCATCATCATCATCGTCATCATCATCATCATCATCATCATCATCATCATCATCATCATCATCATCATCATCATCATCATCATCATCATCATCATCATCATCATCATCATCATCTTCCATTTCTGCCGTCAAGCGTCGTGGGGAGGAATAATTTGCGTTCCAGCGCCCGGTGGGCGGCACTGGATAGTGTCATTCCGTGTGGTTGTACAATGTCTCTGATGTCGTCAATCCATTTTCTTCTTGTACGTCCTCGTGGTCTCGTCGCAGATGATCTTTGATGTAAGACCAATGATGATAGTTGCTGATGTTGCATTCTAACGACATGGCCACACCACTTGATCTTCTGTCATTCAATAAATGTGGCACAAGGTGTTGATCCCACAGTCTGTCTGATAGTAGCTTCTCATCATTCTTCTATAAAACCACATCTCCGCAACTTCCACATAATTCCTAACTTGCCTGCCAATTGTCCACGATTGGCTTTCGTGCATCAGGACTGGCTCAATATAAGTTATATTGAGCCAGTCCTGATGCACGAAAGCCTTATTAAGAACTCTTTTCTTAACCTCGATTCACAAACATAAATTGCAGGGTATATTCTTCATCTTGTGACATTACCTCAAAAGTCGGAGTGAGTTTGTATGATGGGCGGGTTACACAGGTAATCGGGGAAGTTAATCCACACGCAAAAATCAGTCCATGTACTAGAAGTGGTTGCACCTTTGTGCACTACTCTTGAGTTCAAAGCGAGCGAACGCAAAAAACAAAACAAAAAAAAAAAACCTTAATACATCTCCCTCAGATGTTATTAAAGTACAGAATGCGTAAATACATTGACTTTTTTTTAGATGGGTTAATTCACTTTGATGTGAATTTGGGTATACCAACGGGAACATTTCTCACATACAAATATCATTTAACCTAGATTTAGCAACATGAATGTGGCTCAGTACGATTTTAGCAACACATAATTATTCAAAACCATTTACAAAGACGGATTCCCTGAAACGAATTTCAGCAATAAATTGTCACTAAGATGGATATTGGCGACACGGATTTCCATAAATACGTAGATTGTATTCTATTCTATTATCAACCCACATATGGAATATGATTTTATGTAAAACTCTGGAAAAGAAGAAAGGGGTGGGGGAGGGGGGGGGGGGTGTGTCACATATGTCGCCTGCACTGTAGTGAGTTTGTAATCAGTTTTCTTCTTATAGTCCGTGCCGTGTGGCGTTGGTGATCATGTCTGTCCACAGCCTTCTGTCTCATCTTCTTCTTATAGTCCATGCCGTGTGGCGTTGGTGATCATGTCTGTCCACAGCCTTCTGTCTCGTGTACTGCCATATCTTCTTATAGTCCATGCCGTGTGGCATTGGTGATCATGTTTGTCCACAGCCTCCTGTCTCTTGTGCTCAAATCATTTCTGATACCAGCATTTTTTATTTATCATTTGCTGGCTTTCAAGTAAAGCTTAGTCAACACTGGACTGATTTTTGTGAGTGTGCTAGCTTTCCCTATTACCAGTGTCCCTCGCCATTAGGTGAACTCACTCCGACTTTTGATGTACTTGTAATTTACGTTCCAAAGTCAAGGAGCTTATACCATTGGCACCTTGCCGTCTTGACAGACGATAGTTTGTAAGGGATGGAGTAATTGCCTCTCCATAGCACAAAGCCTGGACTAAAATATAGAGATCATGTGTTGCCCATGCAGCATGATCCCTCTCTCGGCCTGCCTTGTTCACTCCAGAGGAAAGGTAACACCTCTACATCTGGAACAAGACAAGCTGCAGAAGCTGCCGGATCAGCAAAGCAATGCTCTAATTGTCCGCCTGTCGGAGCTTCGATCCTAGACCAGCCGTCAACCAAGGCTTAGGGCCTGATCTGCCCTGACATGACACTTTGTCTTTAGGTTGCATTTCCTCGCATCAGGGTAAGGCTTGTACCCTCCCAATTGCGCTCTTCCGCCCAAAGCCGTTGGCACAATGTGGGGTGTAGGGTTTGGTAAGCGCCGCCCAACGTTCGGCGCTAACAGAAAGCAGGTAGTACCGTCTACTGTTATACAGTAGCTCAGTCATATCTGACTAAGACCTGACACAAAAGGAGCTTATAATATAAACAATATACGCTATGCAGATGACACAGCATTGGTGGTGAATAATGCAATATATATGCAACAATTGTTGGACATTGTAGTAACAGAAAGTGTAAAGACATGACTCGCCTTGATTATCGAGAAAACAGTAACGATGGTGATATCAAAGAAAATGGTGACAGCAAAATGTGAAATACAAATAGAAGGGATAATTCTTAACCAAGTGGATAGTTTTATATACCTACGGGCATTTATGACATCAGATGAAAGATACTCAACAGAGATTAAGAGCAGAATAAGGCAAGCAAAAGATGCATTTAAGAAAATGAAGAATATTTTATGCAATAAATCACTACCATTGAATGTAAGAAAGGGAGTGCTGAGGTGCTATATAATAGAACCAGTTTTGCTGCATTGCTGTGAATCTTGGAATGTAAATGAACACATTAGGAAGAGCTTGGAATTAACAGAGATGTGGTTCCTGAGACGAATGTTGCGAATTCTGTAGACTGCCAGAGTAACTAACAACGACTGCTTGAAAGAGGCTAATGAAACTAGAACATTATATTCAACAATAAGAAAGAGACAAACAGCTTTCTTTGGTCATGTGATGAGAAGAGAGGCACTGGAGAACATCGCGACAACTGGAAAGATCGAGGGGAACAGAGGCAGAGGCCGACCAAGAGAAATGATGCAGGATGGATTAGGACGGTGGTATGGAGGAATATTATCAGCAGAGTTGATCCGGAATACTAAAGACCGAGATATGAGGAGAGTCATTAACGCCTACGCCAGCCGGCATGGCACTTGATGATGATGAATAAAGTCAAGGACGACAAGTCAACATTTTAATCCAACTGACCGGTGTAGTAAGCCAATATCAGCCTATTAAGAGAGGTGTGAGACAGGGATGTGTAATGTCTCCAGATCTGTTTTCCCTGTACAGTGAAAATATTTTCAGAAATATTGAAAATATGGAAGGAATCAACATTGGGGGACGATGCATCAATAACATTAGATATGCAGATGATACAGTCTTGATTGCAGACAATGAACAGGACCTGCAAAATTTAGTAGATGCGGTTGTTACACATAGTGAACAACAAGGGTTAGAATTAAATTGTAAAAAGACACAGATTATGGTCGTCACTAAGAAGAACGAAATACCACAGTGTAATATACAAGTAAATGGGAATACTCTTCAACAAGTGAATAGGTACAATTACCTCGGAACAGTAATAACATCTGATGGGAGATGCCTTGAAGAGATTAGAACAAGAATCGCCATGGCAAAAGTAGCCTTTAGCAAGATGAAAAACATACTGACCAATAAAAAGATGTCAATTGAAACGAGAAAAAGAGTGTTGAGATGCTACATAGAACCTGTACTTTTATATGGATGTGAAGCTTGGACAATGAGCAGCCAGGCTGAAAAATATCTGATGGCTGTAGAAATGTGGTTTCTGAGGAAAATGCAAAGAATACCATGGACAGCCAGAAAGACCAATGAACAAGTCCTTCAAGAAACAAATGAAGATCGTAAACTGATCAGAGACATTAGACGTAGACAGTCACAATTTTTTGGGCATGTTATGAGAAGAAATGATTTGGAGAACTTGGTGACAACTGGTAAGATCGAGGGGAACAGACCAAGGGGAAGACCTAGAAACAAGTATCTGGATGGCTTGGCCTTGTGGCATGGTCGAGACAAAAACACGGAACTGATCCACGACTCTGTTGATCGAGTGAGATGGCAGAACATGACCGCCCACGCTTACCGGCATGGCACATGATGGATGGATGGATGGACCGGTGTAGGGGTTGAACCCGTTGGCACACTGGAAGTTTAAGAGAGCAAGCTCTTATCTTTTGGGCACTGCTGATCTTGACTCCGTGATGTCCATCTGTCCAGCACCTCTTCGCTGGTTTTGTGACCGTATATTATCATCATCATCATGTGCCACACCGATAAGCCGGGGCGGTCATGTTTCGTCATCTCACGGGATCATCACAGTCGTGGATCAGATCTATGTTTTTGTTTCAAGTACCACGTGGCCAAGCCATCTAGGTATTTACTTCCCTGCCTTCCCCTTGTACTTTTCCCCTGAATCTTGCCAGTTGTCAGCAAGTTCTCCAGTTGATTTCTTCTCAAAACGTGCTCAAAATATCTTGACTGTCGACGTCTAATTTTTTAAATCAGTTAACGGTTTTCATTTGCTTCTTGTAGGACCTGCTCATTGGTTTGTCTGTGTCCACGGTATTCACTGCAGAAGCCACATTTCCACTGCCATTGGATGTTCTTCAGCTTGCAGAGCAAGTAGAATATGAAGGATAATAAATACTCATCTCATCTCATCATGTTCCTCTTGTACCTTGCGGTGTCGAGGTGAAGTATAAACAGCGGGAGAGTGCCCGCTAATGGGTTTCATGTATCGATATTCCCATGGACTCTGTTATTCCCTACGTCCATCGTTTACGTGGTCGGCCTGTTCCTCTGCTTCCATCTCGTCTATACATTATTGCTTGTTGTGGTATGCTGTTAGTTGGTAGCCTATTTGCATGGCCAAACCATTTGACTTGCTGCCTTCTAATAAAATCTAGTGCAGCTATACCTCCCACTTTAGTCCTGATTTCTTCATTTCCGATCTTATCTCTTCTTGATACATTGAGTTTTATTCTCATGAATCTAATTTCTGTTGTTGTGATTTTCTTTTCTCTTGTTCTGTCATTGTCCGGGTTTGGCATTGGTAGCATAAAGTTGGCAGGAAGATTGTGTTGTAAAGTGCTTTCTTAGTAGTTATTGATACATGTTTGTTCTTTAGTATTGGTGCCGTTTGTCCAATGAGTTGGTTTGCCTTATTGGATATATTTTATATCGTCTTCATTTTTGCCATTTGATGATATTATACTTCCTAGGTACTTGAAACCTCTTTATAATAAAAATTAAGTTGCATGTCCTTCACAGGACGTAGCAGTCAACCCCAGCAGTTTTGCTGTTCGTGATTCCTGGGAAAATTTTTACGTTCAGTAGTTTGCCATTGCTTTCTGAACGACCGGCTCCTATACCTTTTTCGAAAAAAACCCAGCACCGCTGTGTTTCGAACCCGGGTGTACGGGCTCACAAACCGCGTTCGAAAGCCCTTAGCAACAGAGACCAGCTAACAATATGATAAATACACACGGACATTTACTAAAGTCACCGTCCGTTTCTCGACAGTTCACAATAAAGTTACAGATAACAATATCTTCAGGAATATTATTCTTTTATTTAAAACACGAATAAATAAAACAAAGATCCCTTCTCAGAGGTCAATGTTTTCTGGACACGGAAATAAACAAAAAGTGGAATTACAGGCCACAAGAGAACAAATCTCATGTGGAAATTATTCAGGATACTGAGATGGTATTTTGCGAGTTTAAACTCCTGCTATTTTGCTTAATGATCTGCTGCACTTCCGGTGTTCTCACAGAAAATCTGCATTTTCCTACAGGCAGGGGCACAATTTATTTCTTTATAATCTCTTTGTCTGTCTGTTTCACTTTGCTTGGGGAATGAGGTATTGCGCGTGCTGATCTCATTTCCAATCCAATATTATTCTAGCGTCCGGATATTCAGTTTTTGAAATGTATTTTTGTTTTCATTGACGATTGTATATGACTGCACAAAGACCACACTTCGTGAAGCCACACCCGGGTCATATGAGATCACTGAGATATCAAGGAACTAAAAATATAAGTAAAAATACTTCCTTTTGTTCTTGTTCTTCTAGTTTTCCACGTTCTCCTGCTCTTTCTCTTTCTCCTCTTCTTCGAGAGAAACAGGAGAAGCATTCTCCAGGCCATCATAACAATTGTGTAGATAATGTAGAGACAATGGGGATAACAGAGCCCACAGGAATCTCCATACATGAAGCCCATAAACGGGCACTCTCCCGCTGTTTATGCTTCACCTCGACACCGCAAGGCACAAGTGGAACAACAAGAGATTATAGAGATTGAAGAGTATACGTAAAGTGCTTTGTTTATCTCTATAATTGAAAATGAGCAAACGTTCCTCGATGGCGGAATTCGACGTTTTATAACCCGACGACTGCACATGGAATCCT
Organism: Cepaea hortensis; assembly: GCA_963921405.1. Lineage (NCBI taxonomy): Eukaryota > Metazoa > Mollusca > Gastropoda > Stylommatophora > Helicidae > Cepaea > Cepaea hortensis. Next base: position 12,856,781 of record OY992895.1, read on the forward strand.
GAAGAATGCTTAACTCTCCTGTCCACCCACACTGGTCTTTGTTCGGTGCGTAAGTTGCTTGTCACACACAAATGAGTTGGCAGGGCTGGAAGTATAATTGCTAATAGATGAGGCGCGAAGAACTTTTTATCTGCCATATACCAATTTGGACAGGTATACCGTATAACATTATTCATGGAGCATACAAAATTAGCAATGTAACAATTAGCCTGATGTACTGAGTTAAACCACCCCTAATGTGATGCTGGATCTGCTTCTCTTTGGTGAGGCGTGTGAGGTTAGCTGTTATAGATGGTGTTGCTGCTCTCAACTGCTGTTTCAGAATTACGTCGGTCAGTCTGCAGCACAGTCGACTCTGTGCGATGGTAAATGTTGGCAAGAACTGTTGGCAGCAGTTAGTTGTTCCCAACACAGGTGCAAATTTCAAGGCATGTCTCCACACTGTGGGAAATTCCTAATTGTTTAAGTAATGTTAATAGTAGATTTACCGAATTTCGAGTGCCGCTATTATTGGTTGCCTTGGCATTGCCAGACCAAAGGATTTTGCGGGTCTTAGACGTCCCTCGGACCGGACGTTCCCGTCTCCTGTTATAGATGAACATGCCGACAAAGGTGACGCAATAGTGTGTGCTGATGGTTCGGTGAAGCGTGGAGAGAGATCTGCCTGGGGGATCTCAGCGGGGGTCAAGGGAAAAGTCGTTGCTGAGGGACATGTTGTCTGTAGGTCCACCACCTCAAGTATGAGGATGGAGTTGGCTGCCATCACTGAAGCCTTGAAGTAGATTCCAGGTACTGAAGCCAACGATGCAATCAAATGCCTGATCCTCCATTTGTATTAAGTACAGTTCAGGATGGACACATGTGATAGGAGTGGATACCAAGTATTCTTTTTTTTTTCTTTCGTTCGCTTGAAATTTGTTTATAACTGCAATGTTGTCTTTTGTACGAATTCCACTGTCTTTTTAGTTCACTCAGGGGTCCATCAAGTTTATGTTCCACCGTTGTTTTTCTAGGCCAGAAGGTTTGCCTAAATATATCGTATTAGGGCAGTCTTGGAGTATGTGATCTGCTGTCTGCGGCGCCAATCCACATGGCTGATTAGTCCATCTTGAATGTTGTATACTGACTGACTGGCACTTTGCCTTCTTAGCAGACGATAGTTTGTAAAATAGAGTTATACCTCTCCATAACACAAAGCCTGGGCTGAATTTAAAGCCCACGTGTTGCCCATGCAGCATAATTCCTCTCTCGGCCTGTCTAGTTTTCTCCAGAGGAAAAGTAATTCCAATACGTCTGGAACAAGACAAGCTGCAGAAGCTGCCGGATCAGAAAAGCAATGTTCTAACTTCCACCTATCAAAGTTTCCATCCTAGACCAGTTGCCCACCAAGGCTTAGGGCCTGGTCTGCCCTGCCATGACATTTCCTCTCACTAAAGTAAAGCTGGTGCCCTCTCAATTGCAATCCTCAATGTTGTATACATTAGGCTGTATAATCTATTGTGTCTTGTTCTGAATAATGCTCATAATAATTATTTGTGATAGTCTGTCCGTAAGGTGGTAATCTTTTTGAGCTGGTGTTGGTGGCTTTCGGCTGATTTGATCATTCTTTTTTTTGTTTTTTTTTTGGGTGGTATGTGACTGGTATATCATGTTGTTCTTCTATTGCTCCTTCCTTAGCGAACTGGTCAGCTCTCTCGTTTCCGGGTACTCCACAGTGGGATGGTATCCACTGTATGGTGACCTTACTCTGGCTGCCTAGTTCAGAAAGTAGTGTCCTTAGTACTGGCAGTTGTAGGGACTTACATGGATGTACTGTCCAGGTCATGCTGGAGCGGAAGGTAGCAAACGCGAGGATTGATTGGCAGTCACGAGCATCAGCGGTTGGAACAAGACAGACCTACCGAAGACTATGAACGACTAATAAAAGGGTACACTATTGCAACAAATAGGTACGTGACTTGGTCGAAAAGGTGAGAGATAATAAGCACAGACACAGTAAACGTAACTTACAACGAATGCAAATCAGCATAACTGAAATCGCAGTGTAAAAATAACGATGATAATAATAACAACGTAAAAATAGTGTAAAAATAAGATACACCACAACATAACGAATCGACCTTTCAATCTTAGTGAGCTTTACCAGGAAGAACACAAAAAGTCGAAAGAAATACTCGACATTCAATCATTCAACTAATCAGGTGCCGTCTCCACGATGAAGGTTGGCTGCAATGGATCTCCAACACTGTCTCTCGCCTTGACTGTGTTGTTTGTCCATCAAGAATGATGATGACCATTCATTTCATCCAGTGGGGTTGAAGGTGTGGAGCCGTGGGTTCTAAGATGGCTGATAAGGCCTATTTTGGCACGAAATGTTCTTTGACAATGTGGGCAAAGAATGCTTGACGTCTCTGGAGGAGGATTTCCTGCAGTGGTTTTTCTGTCCTGCCTTTTCTTCACAGCTCTTGCAGTCCTGGTTGCCTCACATATGACTGCACCCTTGCGCAATGATGCACGCCACGAATTTCGGTCTCTGGCTGCAGCCTCCCAGGTGTCATGATGAATTCCAAAAGCATTCAGTGAAATTTTCAGAGTGTCTTTAAAACGTTTCCTCTGGCCACCTTTGGAGCGTTTACCACAACGCAGTTCGCTGTAAAAAATTCGTTTAGGGAGCCTGTGATCTGGCATGCGAGTCAAGTGACCAGCCCAGCGAATCTGATTCTTCATCAGTAGAGTGTGGATACTGGGCATGGATGCTCTTTCTAGGACTTCAGTGTCTGGAATCTTGTCTTGTGTCAACAACTCAACTGACAGGCATCATCGGGTACTTCTGGCACACCATACAAGACAACTTGCAAGTCGTGTGCGAGGAAAATAAATGGTACATTTTATTGCCGTTGGCTCGCTACAATCAGTGAACAGTCGCTATTGAAACACACAACATAAAGCCACAGTATTATCTATCACGAGCTGCTAACCCCTATGCTAACTTTCTACACAACTAAACACAAGAAACCCCATCGCTACTCTAACGAAGTGCACACTACAAGTCCTGTCCTCCCGTCTGACAATCTTTCATTCCGTGGTCACACACCACGCAGATTGACCTTCACCTTGATGCGTGTTGCCTCACATGGCACGCTGATGGCAGACGTGGTACGTTGAGTGTATACTCAACTTCTCTGTGGCTATCACGAGGCGTGATGTTATCGTGATTAGAGTGCTAACTCTCTGAACATCGCCTGCGTGTCTCATGAGGGAATGGTTAACCCATCTCCCATTACCTCATCACCCCTGCCCTTACCTCGGGCACCGTATCACCTCCTGGCCTCTTTAAGATTGACTGCTCTTCCTGGCGGAGGGGATGCGGTCGAGTCTTTGACACACACCCGCCCCTCCTGTGTTGCGTCATCAACTTTCACTCATTGGTTGTGACGCAAGAGGTTTCTAAAAAAAATTTAATGTCTAATTTTTTTGTCAAAGACTCTAGATAACCTGGCTTTGGGCAATCTATTAGACTTCTAGTGACTATTGTCACAGTGTAGCAAAACTTTACTTGGCTACTGACAATCGCCACAAACTTGACTGGTTGGCGTGAGCCCTTTCTCACATGCTATATTATATTTATTAGAGGTATGTCTGAACCGGACCGTTGTCTTATAAGACCTGCCCTCACATAGTAAATTAACTTACTACCCATACAAAGTTGACTTTCTTAGGGTCAACACATGAATTGCTTCATGTCCCCCATATAATATTTAACAACCATTATACAAGAGTGTGCGACAGGCTTTACCTACTTCGCTTCCGCGTGTAAAGTAATATTTCACTGTTAAGTTAGTTTTTTGTTGTCTATTATGTCCCCTGACTCGAAGTTATCTCCCTTTGATCTAGAAGAAGTGTATGTAATTTATCTGTTTGTTTTTCTGGTTGTTTGCGTGTTTGGACGTAATCAATCTACTAATCTACCTTCTAATCTATGTTTCTAACTCCTATGTGTATTATGTTAGTTTTTTAAGTGTCATAATTTGGTTAAATGCGGCCACAAACAGGTGTATAACACTAATTCGTGACTACATTCCCTTGTTATGAAACCCAAAATACTGTAATCTACGTTCTAAACTATATTACAGACAACACATTCACACTAGCACATTTTTACTAACGAAAACCAACATTAACACAGAGAAATATTAAAAGTCGAGCCAGACAGCAGAAGAATTCGCTGACTGATGTCACTCTCTCCCGTCTATTTTCCCTTCGCCCTCGCTTTCACACTTCTGTCACACTCCTTTCACCCTTAATTCTGTCACACATCTTTTATCCTTCCACACTAATTATTCCGATTAATTAAAAACCTTGGAGTGACACTGTACAGGTTTGGCTCAGTTTGAGATAGTTGAGCCCAATGACTGTGCGAAAATCGCTGCACGAGTCATGTATTTACAATATATTTACATGGACGAGAAAGGGTTTATGGTTTGTCCCCTTGGTCTCATCATCCACTATATTACACTAACATAAAACTCTACATTCTAACATAACATAACTAAGTATTTAATGTGTTACCTAAATTTATTAAATTTGTTATGTTAATTATATGATATGCTTATATTACTCGTTATGTTTGTCTAATCTAAGGGATGTAATTTAACTATTTAAATGTAATTAATGTGACGTGAGTTATGTACCTTAATTATATGGATAATGTGAACACAAATTATGTAATTTTCTAACACTCTACTAACTAATGTTTTTAAATGCACAAAGGAATTATATGAGTGATATTCTTAATCTAAATGGTGTAACTGATGTATGTTACCTTATCTACTCTTTTTAATCTATTATGATGTCAAATGATGATACTAATAAATGGTAATATTTGAAAGATGGTATGGTTTCATTAAGATGGAATAAACTAAACTAAAATGAAACTAAGTGAAATATAAGAATCTAAATGGTACTATTCATATCATAAATTTAATTAAACTTGTAATAAACTATTCTTATGTCTAAACTAATATTCTAATTTAATTTCAAGCTAAGTAAATGGGTTAATTACTGTACTACTGCACTATTAAAATAAATGAGAACTATTATATTTCTTAACCTACCTCTACTTTATCACTATCTTACAATATTATATTACATATCACAATAAGTTTATATACATGGTATTCAGTTTCCACAGGTTAGTAGTTGCCTTCATGTATGTACAATGGTTGTATAGGCATAATATATCTACACACTTTGCCTGGGTATCTGAAATACATTGCACAGTCATCTTAATGTTCTCTCGGTAGTGCACGTGTAGAGATCGCTGGTGTCGTAGCTCAGCCTTTTCGTGTCTGTAATTAAGCACTGTTCTGACACTGTTTTCTGCGTTTAACACACATGATACACCGGAATGGAGCTTAGTTGGAAATGAGCTGTCCTAGTTCACACGGTGATCTCTACGTTTTGCAGCACAGTTCTTCACTTGATGTCTACGGACACATGATAGTTCACTGTTCTTGGTACATGATTAAGCACATAATGTCGATGTATATGTAACCTATTTTACATAGAATAATGTAATATATTCATGTACTAACTATCACTCTACATTTATATGTGGGATTTCAGGTATTTTTACCCCAGATGGTCTACTAAGGGTATCAGCCAGAATATTGTCCTTACCCTTGATATGTTCTATACTAAATGTATAGTTTTGTAAAATAAGAGACCACCTGTATATCCGGTCATTTCGATGCACACCACTCTGGATGACCGTGATCGGGGAGTTGTCGGTCTGGACAATGCAGTGAACACCCGTCAGACCTCGATGGAGCTCTCTCACCGTATAGATGACGCTTAGGGTTGCAACTGTGATATGGAATCTCTGGACTCAGCAGGTGTGATCTTACGGCTCACGTAGCAAATCGGGTGGAAGATGCTCTCAAAAATTTGGGCTAGTACTGATGGCATCTGTCCTAGAATAATAAACGAGCCTAGGATTAGGCAAGCGGAGGATTGGAATATTACAAAAAAGGATTTTCATTTTTGACAGTGCAGAAATTAATAATGCATCTTTCACATTTCATTTTTACAGATGCTTTTAAAACATTGGAATATAGAATTATAATTTCTGAGTAATTTACTAATCCCAAAAGGCTTCTGACCTTCTTCTTTCTAGTAGACATGGTCAGATTCATAATTTTAGTACTAATTTTCTGGTCAGTCTTTAGTTGATCTTGAGAAATGACATGACCCAAAAATGAATTTCTTTTAGGCCTAATTCGGCTTTACTCGGTTTGACAGTGAGACCGAAGAGTCGCAACCTATGAAAGACATGTCTCAGTTTCAGTAAGTGTGTTGTCCAGTCATCAGTTTTCTGATATATTTATGCGTATTCTATAAGTTCACTAAATGTATGTACATTGTCGGATTTGCCAGTCTCGCTAACTAGTGTAGTGGCGTTGTGTATGTCTGTCGTCTGATTACTAGGTGTGGATGCACTATGTTCGTCTGTCTCTACTTATGTGTCTTGTTGTGAAAAGTAAAGTTTTAACATGCTGACATGGAATATCTTTAAGTGTCTGTTTATCGACATTCCATAGTCAACATTGGAAATGTCACGTAACACCTTGAATGGTCCTTGCCATTTTGCTTGTCTGGAAGTAACCGACGCATGTTTTGATCTGGTTTTCCATCGATTGTTCAAGCACCCTTGTTTGTGTATTGGTAAATTTGACCCTCCCTCTCACAGGTCTAGAAGCCAGAGTAGAAAGTAGTACTTCAACTGTAGGATGTCTACCCTTAAACTTTTGTACTAATTGTTGACAGACATTACAAGCAAATACATTATGAAAAAATAATCTTATATTATTGAAAACACGTGGGCTGGCATTGTTGTATGGAAGATGACCAGCAACCGGTGTTTTATGTGCATTCTTTAGTACAGTTAACCGGTGTTGTTCAGGTAACACCTGTTCCTGGTTACCAGTAGTATAACATCTAGTTGAAATGCCCTTATTACATCTAAAAACCCATGAAGCATTTTTGGTCACTTTGGCTTTATCTTTTAGTAATTTTAAGTATGGAGACCTACTAGAATCAGCTTTCTGCTGTTCTATTGATTTCAGTCTGCTGGTGTCATCTGTGCCAGTTGGAGACAGCAACAGTAGTCTCTCATCTTGTCGTTTGTCTTGATGTTTCACACTGTCTGCTCTTGTTGTTGCATTAGCTGCATTCAATTTCTCCCATGCAACTATTTCCTCAGTAGTACATTGTTTCAATTGAGGTAAGCACCCCAAAATTAAATCAGTACAAGGGTTGTCAAGTATTGCACAAGTAAAGGTACCGGAAAGAAAAGGAGAATCAATACGGGCTTTTGCCAAAGGGTAAATTTCAACATTACCCGAAAAGGTTCGGCATTTCACAGTGTCACCTGTGTAATCACCCGGACTCACTAGTTCTTTTCGAAGACCAATAAGGGTGCTGCCGCTATCCAGCAAACATTGGCATGGTACATCATTGACCATTGCATTGTGGAACACCAAATTGCCTCTGGAGGCTAATGCTGCATTCCCGTTCTCGGATGAGAATGGTACTGTATGTCCACATTCCAGTCTTCCGTCTGTATGAAATTGCTGACAATGTCCACAATTGTCAAAGCTTAACACATCGTTCACACAACACACATCTTCAGACTCCTTGAAAGGTAATACATTTTCACCTTCACACTCATTCTCACTACCACTATCTGACGAGGTGTCAATCAAAATAGCATTATTGGCTTTCAAACGTTGGCGGCCAAGGCACTTATTAGAATAATGGCCAAAGCTGGAACAAAAAAAAATATTTGATTGCACGCCTGTATGCAGATCTTTTGCTTTGCTGCTTCTTGATAACATTTTCAAGATGCGCCGGATAATTCGGCGATTTGTCGCACATCGAATAAGTGTCGTGCATAAGTTGACAATACATGCATTTGGACACTTTCTTGTCTTTCTTGTCATACTTCTGAAAAGGTTTTCTGTTACTCTGATAGTTTTTTGGTTGGTCTTTCACAAAGGCAACTATCTCAGAGTCATTTGACGTTTTGAAAATATCTCTGTTGGAAGAAAAATATGCTGAGCCTTTTTTCTCAAATTGCTGGATGTTCTCAATGTCTGACTGTTGCAAAAATTTAGCAAAAGGAGAAGGTATGGTGGATATTACCTTATCCATAGCTATTAAGTTTTTTAATCTATCAAAGTCTTTTCCTATGTTAGCTGCTTTAAGCCACCTGTCTAGTACACTCTGTACATTTGAAACATAATCAATGAAGGTTTCACTAGGTTTAGGTTTTAGATTTGAGAACTGAACTTGATAACCAGGGGCATCAAGTAAAAAGTGCTGCATAATCCTATCATGGATGTATTGATAGTTAGATCTAAGGTCAATTGGTATAGATTCTATTACTTTAAGGGGCTCACCACTCAGATTCTTCATATAAATAGGAGCCCACATCTCTAAAGGAACTTGGTGATATTTAAATTGGTACTCTACATTCTCTGTCCAGGCAGATATGGAGTCCTCTTTACAATATGGTTTGATAATATTTTTGTATTTGTTGAACTTATTTTCCTCTTGTTGACTTTTTAGTTTAGTGGCAGAGACCTCTGCGTGTGAGTCTACCTCCATGCCTTTCATCTTTAATTGTGTCTCTGACTCTACTTGAATTTGTTTTTCCTTAACGTCTATTTCTTTTTGCTTTAATTCTCTCTCCTGATCTAATGTCTTCTGTTTTAATTCTAGTTCTTTCTGTTTAATTTCCTTATCTTGTTGTAACTGTTGTTGCTTAATTTCCTTATCATGTTCTAGTTGTTTTTGTTTTGTTATCTCAGCTAGTTGTGTTAATTCTTTTTGATGCTCTCTTTCTCGAGTGCGTTCATCTCTTTCTGCATCCTTTGCTTCTTTAAATTTATTATCAGCATATTCTTCTAGCTCTTTTCCTGTGTATTCTAGATCTTTACCTGCTTTTATAAAATCAGATAAAGTAGCCATGCTGTTTAGTACTTTAGCTAGCGTTGATCTGGACTACTTTGTTTATTTAGCTATGTCTCTATGATGTTTTATATTTGTTCCTTGTTAAGGAATCTTAATTTTATTTCCAGTTTATATGCTGCACAAAATTTTAATGTTGGAAAATCAGAGCACAAAAATATGATAGTGTATCACAAGCTGAAAAAGAGATGCACTATTAATCACAATGCATGCCAAAAATATAGGTATACTCAACTTAATGTTCCCGAGAATCAGGGAACGGAACTCCGTTGACACAGGTCACCTTGTTTGGTACTTTGGGGTGGAGACACGTTTCGTACGTAGGACACTATATTAGGCGCATCGGCGTATGTTTGCCCTCCGATATGTAGGGCAGTAGTAAACACGCTCACTGCACGATATGATTTACTCGACAACTAAGGACAATGACTTAGACAATGACAGACTCACGAACAACTAGAACATGTATTAATTAAATTTAATGTCACTGTCCTGTCTTTGTTCTAAACAGTAATTGCCTTTCGTTACTAACCTAGTTAATTTCTGTAAGCGTTGTGCAGCCAAGTCTCGTATGCTAGGCCGAAAATAGTTCCATCGTGACGATTAACAAAGAGAAAATAGAACCAAAAATATGAATCACTGCTTTTAAATGAATATAAATAACATAATAATGTTTAAATAAATAAATATATTCATTTAGTAATTCCAATAAACAAATAATAAATAATATAAAGCACAGATTCAGGCGAGCCGCCGCTAAGCGATCTTGTAAACACCCGACTGCTTTATGCTAATGACGCCGAGGAACTGTTTGTCAATCAATCTACGTCACAGCCGCAGCGCTATTTTTAGTTCTCAACAATCGATATTGTCGGCTGACAGTGTATTGCTCCACCCTGAATCATTTTTGGTGCTTATTCAAGAATAAATTGGTAAATACATAAATAAATATAAGAAAATAAGAATATTAATACTTACAGCTTTGAAGAATACATGTTTTCAGTAAATAAACATTTTATAAACATAATTAAACACTATTTTGTCACGATAGGCACATTTCTAGCCTGCAAATTGCTCTTGTCTGCACAAATTACCGTTACTACAAAAATTAAACCCTAGTCTGGAGCCCGTGGATGAGTGGATTAGCTTGAACTTTTCGTTCAAGCTTCACTTCTTGACACCACAATTACCCTTGCCTGTCAACAACTCAACTGACAGGCATCATCGGGTACTTCTGGCACACCATACAAGACAACTTGCAAGTCGTGTGCGAGGAAAATAAATGGTACATTTTATTGCCGTTGGCTCGCTACAATCAGTGAACAGTCGCTATTGAAACACACAACATAAAGCCACAGTATTATCTATCACGAGCTGCTAACCCCTATGCTAACTTTCTACACAACTAAACACAAGAAACCCCATCGCTACTCTAACGAAGTGCACACTACAAGTCCTGTCCTCCCGTCTGACAATCTTTCATTCCGTGGTCACACACCACGCAGATTGACCTTCACCTTGATGCGTGTTGCCTCACATGGCACGCTGATGGCAGACGTGGTACGTTGAGTGTATACTCAACTTCTCTGTGGCTACCACGAGGCGTGATGTTATCGTGATTAGAGTGCTAACTCTCTGAACATCGCCTGCGTGTCTCATGAGGGAATGGTTAACCCATCTCCCATTACCTCATCACCCCTGCCCTTACCTCGGGCACCGTATCACCTACTGGCCTCTTTAAGATTGACTGCTCTTCCTGGCGGAGGGGATGCGGTCGAGTCTTTGACATCTTGCCATTTAATCTTCAGTAGCTTCCTAAGGCAGACTGTGTGGAAGTGGTTTAATTTCCTAGCGTGTCGCTGATAAACAGTCCAGGTTTCACAAGCATATAGCAGTGTGGATAATACAACTGCTTTGGAGACTTTTAGCTTTGTTTGCAGGCTTATTCCATATCTGTCCCATACAATCTTGCACAGTCTGCCAAAGGCTGCACTGGCCTTGGAGATTCTTGCATTCACTTCGTCATCGATTGTGGCAGCTTGTGACACGGTGCTGCCAAGATAGGTGAATTTGTCCACAACACTTAGTCTATGATCATTCACTTTGATATTCGGCACAGCGTGATTATTCCCTGGAGCTGGCTGGTACATAACTACAGTCTTCTCCAAGTTGATATTGAGCCCAAAGTTGGCACAGGCATGTGAGAAAGCTGAAACATTATGTTGCATGTCCGCCTCTGAGTTGGCGTATAGAGCGCAATCATCAGCAAACAGGAGCTCTCTGACGGTGCCGCTGTTAATTTTGGTTTTAGCTTTCAGCCTTCTGAGATTGAATAACTTTCCATCCATACGGTAGTTGATGTCTATTCCAATGTCGTCGTTCTCGAAGGCATTCATCAACATGGCTGAAAACATGAGGCTGAACAGTTTTGGTGCCAGGACACATCTTTGCTTCACTCCATTGGTGACAGGAAAGGGTTCAGACAGTTCACCATTTTCCTGTACTCTTGTCTGCATGCCGTCATGAAATAGCCGCACTATTTGGACAAACTTTCGTGGACAGCCATATTTTGCCATAATCTTCCACAGTCCTTCTCTGCTGACTGTATCAAAAGCCTTGGTAAGGTCAATGAAAGTGGAGAACATTTCGCAGTTCTGTTCCTGACATTTCTCTTGCAGCTGCCTTGCAGCGAAAATCATGTCAACAGTTCCACGTTCTTTTCTGAAGCCACATTGACTCTCAGGAAGAAGACCTTGATCTAGATGGGCTGTGAGGCGATTGAGAAGAATTCTGGCGAGTATCTTCCCTGCAATTGAAAGCAAGGAGATGCCTCGGTGGTTGTCACAGGATTGGCGGTTTCCTTTACGTTTGTAAAGGTGGACTATTGACGCGTCCTTAAAATCTTGTGGCATGGTCTCCTTCATCCATATGTTTGTGAAGACTTGGTGAAGCTGCTCTGTTAGGACCGGCCCACCTGCCTTGTATATCTCTGCTGGGATGGAGTCAGGACCAGGTGCCTTGCCGCTGGAGAGTTGCTGGATGGCTTTGTTTACTTCCACTATGGTTGGCAGGTCATCAAGTGTCTCATTGGTGGGAACTTGAGGAAGGCAGTTGATGGTTTCATCATCGAAGAAGGAAGTTGCATTTAAGATTTTGCTGAAATGCTCTGCCCAGCGTTGAAGGATTTCTTTCTTATCGGTGACCAATGTTCCCCCATCTGCACTGAGGAGGGGAACTATGCCTGGTTATGAAGGACCATAAACCGCTTTCAGTGAGTCGTAGAAGTTTTTCATATCATGTCTGTCACCAAAGCCCTGAATTTCATCAGCTTTGCTGCTCAGCCAGGAGTCCCGCATGTGCCGAAGTTTCTGCTGCACTACTCTCTGAATGTTCTTGAAAGCATCTTTTTTTGATGTTGACTTTGGGTCATTCAAATGTGCCTTGAGGAGACGATGTTTCTCGGCCAGCAATTGGTTGATGTCTTCGGAATTTTCATCAAACCAGTCTTTATGCTTTCGGGGGGGGGGGGGGGGAGGGGGGGGCTGGCCCAGGATTTCCATAGCAGTGTTGTAAATTATGTCCTTTAGGGCTCTCCATTCTGTTTCTGTATCCTGTTTAGCTTCAGCATTGGGCTTGAGGCGGTCTTCCAGCATATTTTCAAACGACTGTTGCATTTTCTTACTGTTTAGGCGGGTGACATTTAGCTTTATTTGCATTTTCGCCCCTTGAGGACGCCGTGGTGGCCTAATGTGGATGTTCATTTTCGAAACAATGAGACGATGGTCTGTCCAACATTCGGCACCACACATGGATTTTGTCACTCGAACGTCTTGTCTGTCACTCCTCCTGACGATGACATAGTCAATGAGGTGCCAGTGTTTCGATCGAGGGTTCATCCACGATGTCCTATTTCTCATGGGGAGACGGAAAATTGTGTTCGTAATCAGGAGATCATGTTCGGCACATGTCTGAAGGAGGCGGAGTCCATTGCTGTTACAATTTCCGACTCCATGCTTTCCAATAATGCCACTCCAAGAGGTGGTGTCCGTGCCTACTCTGGCATTATCAGTTATCAGTTATCAGTTATCAGTTGGGGTATCTTCGTTGCACTCCGGACATGTCCATAGGTACTCAGATCCTCCCCCCAGCATATTCATCAGCGTCCGGTGACTAATAGTGCCAGTTCTGTGTTGGTTGACGAGGCGCTTTGTTTTCCCGATGTACCTCTCGCGTCTGGCTGTGCCGATTCTTACTCCCAGGTCTTTCATCCTGGACAGCGATGTGGATTCACTGACGTCAAAGTCCTCTGTTCTCGCCATATCTTTAAGGACGTTAATAACATCGGCACGATCCATGGGCTGACCATCTACAGGGGGTGCAGAGCCAGCCAGTTTGTCAGCTCGTTCATTTCCCTCGACTCCCGCATGTCCCGGGACGAAGATGAAGGTGACTTTACGGACAACAGAATTCCGCAGCGATTCAGTCCACTGTCTACGTACAGATCCAGCTTCGACCTTCTGAATCATGCTCATTGAATCACTTAGTACACAAACGTTGGTATAATGCTGTGATTCCAGCCATATGAAAACCTGTGTAACTGCCATCACCTCCATCGTCATGCTGCTCGTGGTCATAGAGTGGGCACCACTGGATTCTTGAACGGTTCGGCCCGCCGAACGGGCTGTAAATGCCCACGCACTTCTCTGCTGCTTTACAACAGATCCATCTGTATAGATGAGCACTTCGGGGCTATCTGAGTGTTCATAGATGAGCGCGTTAACCTCTGCATTGACAGCGGCAGGGTTCTGCTCTCTGCACCGTCTGTCGAGTGTGATAATGCAGGAGAAAGTGCACTTAAAAGCTGGAGGCACCGGCACCCATTCCTTGCCGGGGTTGATACTGGTAAGACTGCAGACCTGTCTGACGACATCTTCCGCCCGACCCATCCATGATTTGCCCCTCTTTAGCCTGTCACCCTTTTCTCTGAATATAGCGTCATGCAGAGGGTGCTGCTCATCTGCACTTATTTTTAAGTAAGCACGAGCTCTCCAGATCTTGATCCTGTGTTCCATTGTCGGGAAGTCAAGGAGGTATCTCATTGCTACACAGCTGGTGTCTCTCGTGCAGCCCAAAATGATGCGCATGGCTTCGTTTTGTACTTTTTCAAGTCTTCCAATCTGTGTAGGGCTGACAGTGAGGATGGCCAGGGCATACTCGATGCGTGAAAGCACAAGTCCTTGGAACAGAAGTATTAGCAGTCTTTGCTCGATATTGGCAGTCGCCATGACTCTCATTGCTGACAAACCTTTTCGAGCCTTCGTTATGACATAATCGACATGATCTCTGAAGGACAGGCTACGATCAAGCCTCACGCCAAGATATGTCATTGACTGGGTTCTACTCAAGCTGCTCCCATCCATTCTTACTGCCGGCAGGTCTGTTTTCACAATATGGTTGTTTAGTGAGAACCATGTAACCGTTGCCTTTGCAGGGTTGACAAGGGCATCGGCATCAGCACACCATGAGGAAATTCGATCTAGTTCGCCCTGCATATCATTGGCCTGTCTATCTCGACCCTGTCGATACACGAGGATGTCGTCAACGAATGACAGAGTCCTACCCCTCCCGTCCAACTGTTGTTCAGTGATCGGCACCGTATACACGTTGAATAGTACTGGTGACAGTGGTGAACCCTGCGGCAGTCCTGGACGTATCGTTATCGGCTCAGAAGACCAACTCCCGCATCTTAGCACCACCTTCTTTTGGAGCAGAACTGCAGCTATCCATCGTACAAGGTGAGGGTGCACTTTCAGCCTGAGGAGGGTTTGCATCAAGTGCTCGAAAGATACTCTGTTATATGCGTCCTCTAAGTCTATGGCGGCCGCACATGTCTCTTCTCTGACCTGAAATCCTTCGTAAACATCTTGAGCAAAGACCGCCACATTCAGCCATGACTCTTTGTTGCGTCTGTATCCTCCAAGTGTGGACGGGAAGCAGCCGAGCTGTTCCAAGTCACAAGCAAGTCTGTGTGCTACAATTTTCTCCAGTAGCTTGCCAACAGTATTCTGCATCGTAATGATTCTGTAGCCGCTTATCTTGGAATGGTCTTTGTTCGGTTTTGGCAGCGGCAGCAAGTAGCTGTGTAGCCATTCTTCTTTGACCTGACCCCTCTGGATACTGGTGTTGAATTCTCTGGCCAGTTCTTCTATGTCATCATCTGATATCACCAGTAGGTCACCATATCGGATGCCGTCTAGGCCTGGGGCGGTGTTAGGTGATTTCTTGAGCATCGCACGCACTATCTCAGCTGTGATTGTCCATTCTTCGTCTGTCCCGACCCCTCGCACAACTGAGAGAGTGTCGTTGTGGTCCTCTGTCTGGCGGGCTCGTCTTTCTGGTCAGTCTGTTAAACTGATGACTTAGACTGTTAAAACGATGGGATAAGAGCATCAATGTTGGTGAAAATTATGTTGAGAAATAAAAGGACAATGTATGTATAAAAATAAACTGATTTCAAGTTGTTATCAACTTTATTTATTTTTCTATAGCCATTTGTGACTTACTTATTACCTTACCCTAGTAAAGATTTGTAAGTCTCTATAGCCGAGATCTGTAATATTATATAATTTAGAGCTCTGTAATTCCCCAGGCTCAAAGACCCCTCTGCTATACACCGCAAGTTACTATATTGGCAGTAAATGACAGTTTTCGACAGTAACATTCTGAATACTGAAGATCCACAACACTCTCTATATTTGATATCCGTGACGTTCTCTGTCCTTCAGATTTGTAACACTGAGTAACATTGTAACATTGAGTAACATTGTAACATGTCAGTTCCGTAATACTTTGTGCACTTTGAGATGTGTAACAGTCGGTATACTTGAGATCTGTAATAATGAGTATACTTGAGATATGAAACATTCTGTATACTTGAGATGTGTACCATTCTGCATACTTGAAATATGTAACATTCTGTGTACTCAAGATGTTAACAGTCTCTATACTGGTAACATTCTTGCTTTGTCCACCCAGCGAACAAGTGTTAACTGAATGTAACTAACTGTTAAAATCACGAGTTTCACAACTCCCCGACACACAGAGTACAGGGATTGAAATCAGTCACGCGTGATTTGGAATCAGGCTGCTTTTCGTGGATTTCTATGGTATAAGGCGTCGGCAAACGTTTTTTTGGGTTTTTTTTTTGTTTTGTTTTGCCTATCCTATTTACATGACATCACTGTCAACACCAGCATTTTACTTCTGTTGTTGATATCTTGGCAAGATTACGCTCAGTAGTTTACCATTGCTTTCTGAGCGACCGGCTCACATACCCCATAAGTTACCGACGTGATTCGAACCATTGCTGATTCTTACCGTCGTCACGTTACTTACGAGAGTATACGAGATTACGGAGAAAAGTCGCTAACCTCTAGGCCAGGAAGCCGGCAATAGCAAACTACTGTCGCTTGTCGTCCCGGGAGGAAAGTGGAACCAACAAGCACACCTTTAGCTTATTATAATTTGGGATTATTGACTGACTTTAGTCTACACTCCTCCCTTCTGTCTTCTATTCCATCTCTCTCTCTCTCTCTCTCTCTCTCTCTCTCTCTCTCTCTCTCTCTCTCTCTCTCATTCCTTCATCACATATTCCGACAACAGTTTCCTTCAACAATTAATAAAAGATTTATTAATTAAAACTATGTCTGGTGTAAGTATGGACTGTGTATATGTAGTTGGTAGTGTCTGCTAGTGGGAGTGCAAGTTATGACTCTGGAAATCGTATGTGCCGTATCCTTTCTCGCTTCGTCATAAACGGCCATACAACAAGACGCCACACATATAACTGGACAGTTCTCACCCTGGATGCTCCGTTCAGCTTGAGTCTGGAGGTAAATCCGTTATTGAAAAAAACTGTTCACCACTGTATCACCGTAAAGTAATATGATCACGGTAAGTCTTATGCTTAGACCGGGTTTTCTTTGATTATTCGTTAATTAATAAATCCACCATGGAAAACACATAGCTAATGTTTAGCACTGTCTATTGGTCCTGCAAAAGTTCTACACACGGTATTCCGTTCTTTTATGAACACCTTTTGTACGCATGGCAACTCTTCATGAATGATTCATTTGTGTCTTATATTAATTTACAGTGTCATTATTTTCAGTTCTGGGTCATCCTGCCTTTTTATAATGATCGTTATTTCCCGTATTTTCTAAACTTTCTCTGCCCCCGTGAAGTGCCTGATTAAAGGGAAAGTTCTTTCCTTTATTATCAACACTGCTTTCTCTGTACAAGAGACGTACTGTTCTATCTTCTTTGATATGTCAGGAGGTGTATTGGAACCTGGGTAATAAATATTAAATCATGTGATTTAAGTCTGCTTCATATTACTGTTTATGTGAGTGTCTTTCTCCAGCCGTAATGAAAAGCTTCCGAAAGAATACTCTGACACAAGACAGCAGAATTCACTAAAGTCTAAACTATTCACTTATAGAAAGCAATGGTAAACCCTAAGCACAAACACATATTTCCCTATGCTAACTATTACTCTAAGGTTAGTTTTACCTTATATATAGAATTTATGTAAATCCCAGCATTGAAATCTATCAGCACATAAGCCCTTCTATCCCATTGCAAGGGATGATTTCTTTACTATTTAAGGATACATAACTATCTCGGCCCAGTTTTGGAACACACTGCTTCAAAACTGGTTTTCCACTCATTTATACTCAGTGTCCAATCCTTCGTTGTTTGTTTGATCTACCATCAATTTTTCCGTAAGTCCCCACATCAAACGTCTGTGAATTCACGTATTGTTAATTGTTCGTTCCTTTCCGTCCCTCCGCTGTTTCCCTGAGTTCCCCTACGTTAGTACTTCTAAGCGTCCGAATCCTTTGATCGCCGTCTCCGTTCGTTTTTCCACAAAGCGATCTCCCCGTTTCCCGTGTCCGTCCGATAAGATCGTCAGGCAATGACCTCTGCGAACACCTGTCCCTGAATTCTATACCTTTCGGTCACTGGCCGGCACGTTGTCCTCGTTCCATACAGAAAGCTCGATTGTTAACCCTCCTCATACCTTGTAATTAATCTTACTAGTTTATCAGGGAATCATTAACTCACAGTATCCCGTGACAACTACTGACCTAAAAATTAACTAGTTGAGTTGTGTTGAGTTAAGAACCGACATCACTGCACTCAGGACATTCCCAAACGTGCTCCGTCCCCTCGTTCAACAGCCAGCGAAGAGTCATACTACTAATCGTTCCCACCGCTATCTGATTAAAAGTTCTCCTGGTCTTCCCTCTCAGTTTTGAGTTTTTTTTTCAGACTCCCTGCCGTACCCCCGCAATCTCATTCTTTCCACATACGGGTTCCCAGTCTTTTCCTCCACCTTCTACACCTGGTCCCACAAGCGCACGACGACCCCCCTCCCTGTCCATAGGCAGTCTACTACCAAGAGGTGCATTCTCTGCTAGCCTATCAGCCTGTACATTCCCCAGCACCCCCGCATGGCCAGGGTAAAATATCCATACAATTCTCACAGTCTGTGTCCTCTGAAGTGACGAGAGCCATTCCACACGAAACATTCCTTTCTCCACCTTACTAAGCATACTCTTTGAATCCGTAATGAATACAACGTGTGTTGCAGTAGTCTCCTCTAGCCAACGGAATGCCGCGGTTACTGCCTCCACTTCCATTCTCATGCTGGAGGTCGTAGTCTCGTATGCCAGACTCTCCTTTTTCAAGACTCGTCCATTAGCCTTTGCAATAAAGCCCCAACCACTACGCCTGTTTCTCACCACTGACCCAAAATTGACCAGTAAACTAATCATTCACAAACAACCAATAAATATTATGGTTGATTGCAACGTCCTGTAGAGAACATGCAGCTAACCTTTAACCTTCAGTTATATTGTCAATGTTGTATTTTAATTGCTACTCCTTTGCATTATTTACCATCATGTCCTAGAAGTGTCTATCAATACACCAGTTTTATTTACCACTGACTTCAAATCTCCCGTTCATGTGCGTGACTTCTGTAAATATGTACTTCGCACTATAATTATTATATTTTATCGGCGTTGTCGTGCCTTTGTGTTATTTTCTTGTTATTATTTGAACAAATCAGAAACTGACATAGCGCCCGTTGCCGCGCGCTTCTGCCGATCATCCGGTATTGATTTTCTGTCATAGCCGCGGCTTTTCTGTCCGCTTCGTTTAAAAATTCTGCACAGATTTGAATGAACCACTAAGTAGCCGTGCGGCTGTAGCTTTAGTTGACGTCTTTTTCTTTTTTCTAACAGCCGTGTCTGACAGATTTTTGTTTCATTCTCATCTTCTTAAACTGGACGTCGTTTGCGATTTAGGGATTTGGACGGGGGAATGAGAGAGAGAGAGAGAGAGAGAGAGAGAGAGAGAGAGAGAGAGAGAGATAGAGAGAGAGAGATAGAGAGAGAGAGAGAAAGAGAGAGAAAGAGAGAGAGAGAGAGAAGATGAGTCTTTGAGATTATATCCTGAATATTGAATATTATCATCCTCATCATCATCATCATCATCATCATCATCATCATCATCACCATCATCATCATCATCATCATCATCATCATCATCATCATCATCATCATCATCATCATCATCATCATCATCAACCTTCAAGTGCTCTGCCAGCTGACTTAGGCGTTCATGTCTCTCCAGATCTCTGTCTTTGGTGTTCTG
The DNA here is from genome assembly GCA_963921405.1 of Cepaea hortensis. Classification (NCBI taxonomy): domain Eukaryota; kingdom Metazoa; phylum Mollusca; class Gastropoda; order Stylommatophora; family Helicidae; genus Cepaea; species Cepaea hortensis. Next base: position 12,876,533 of record OY992895.1, read on the forward strand.
GATCAACTCTGCAGATGATATTCCTCTATGCCACCGCCTCAATCCATCCAACACAGTTTCTCTTGGTCGGCCTTTACCTCTCGTTCCCTTGATCTTTCCAGTTGTCACAATGTTCTCCAGTGCTCCTGTTCTCATCACATGACCAAAGAAAGCCGTTTGTCTCTTTCTTATGGTATATACTGTTCTAGTGTTATTAGCAACTTTCAGACAATCGTTGTTAGTTACTCTGGCAGTCCAAGGAACTCTCAACATTTGCTCAGGAACCACATCACCGTTGTTCCAAGGTCTTTCTAATTTGCTGATTTACATTCCAACATTCACTGCCACACAGCAAATCAGACTCTATATAGCGTTTCAGCAAAATTCTTCTTACATGAATATAATAACAAATATAATAATTAAAAAAAAAAGATAGGAAACTGTAAACGTGTCTACACAAAACTGCTTTTTATTTGTTTACCGAGAGAGCCAAATGTAATTGTTAACAGAGAACTCCAACATATATTTATAGCTGGGATGTGACATACGGTTAAGTACATTAACGGATATCCTTTCTTTTAAATTTATCTGCTTGATGTACAGGCCGATTGGAACCAGAAGAAGAGGCCGATCGTGTAAACGATGGACAGAGGGAATAACAGAGTCCATGGAAATGTCAATACATGAAACCCATAGGTGGTCACACATGACGACCATCAGATGATGCGGAGGTTATGAAGAGATGATGATGATGAAATTATGATGAGGTGATAAGATGTTAATGATGACATATGGAGATGATAATTGGATGATGAGATAATGATGATGTGGTGATGATTATTATGAGAGAATAGTGATGGAATAAGGATGATGAACTAATGATGATAAGATGAGATGATGATTATGAGAGGATGATACGATAGATTGAGATGATATGAGATGATGATGAGACGATTAGATGGGATGGTGAGATGCGATTATAAGATGAGATGAGATGATATTGATGATGATGAGATATGATGAAATTATGATGAGGTGATGATAATGATGATATAATTAGATGACAATTAGATGATTAGAAGATGAGATGATGATGGGGTGATAATGATGATAAGGTTATGACGATATTGAGAGGGTGAGTATGAAATGATGATCATGAGCCGAACACGAAGATAAGATGAGATTATCAGATGGTGATACAAGTTAATGAGATGAGATGATGATGAGGCGATAAAAGGGTGAAATGAGCTGACGATGAGATGATAATAAAATAATGGCACTTAGTTGATGTTGAGATGATGATGATAATGAGATGAAAAAGAAATAATGATGATAATGATGAGATAATGTGATCTTGAATTGATGATGATGATATTATGCGATAATGAGATGATGATGATGAGACAATGCAATAATGATATTATGAGATACGCTGATAAGAATATAATAATGAGATTATAATGATGAAATGATGATTACTAGATGATGATGATGAGATAATGATAACATGATGATAATGGGGGGACGCTATGAGAAGTTGAGATTTGATTATGTGAGGCGGTGATAAGAGGTGATAATGAGAAGAGATGATGAGATGATGTGACGATGAGATGATTTGATGAGATGATATGATGGGATGATATGATGGGATGATGACATGTTTACGATGATATAATTAGATGATGATGAGATGATGAGAAAAGATTATAATAATGAGATTATGATGATGAAACAATGATAAGATGAGTTATGAGATTGGATAATGAGATAATTAGATGAGGTGAAATGGGGAGATGAAATTCTTCTTCTTCTTCTTCAGCGTTCCGAGCCATTGAGGTTCTTTGCTGCAAATACAATCCGTCTCCATTCGTCTCTCTGGTTGACCTTCTCTTGCCAGTCGTTGATTCCAAGTGCTTGTAGATCTGTATATATATTATCTCTCCACCGCCTTCTTGGTCTACCTCGGGGTCTGCGGTCATTTATTTCCTGAGTGTAAGCGAGTTTTGTTTCCCTATTATCTTCCATTCTTTCTATATGCCCCAGCCATTGTAGTCTATTAGCCTTCATGATACCAGTGATTAGCGGGGACTTAAACAGATCATAAATGTCTTTGTTACTTCTTCTTTTCCACTCTCCACTATGTGTATCCCTAATGGGTCCAAAGATGCGTCTTAAAATTTTGTTCTCAAAGGTTTGTAACAAGGCTTCGTCTCTTTTCGTTGTACTCCAGGTTTCAGAGCCATACAGCACAACTGGTCTGATCAGTGTTTTGTATATTGTGATTTTGGTGTTATGTTATGTTTTGGGGAGATGAAATGATCAGATGAAATGGTGAGATGAAAGGATGAGACGATCTTTTGACGATGGTGAGATTTTGAGATGATAATGTGATGATGATGGTGGTGATTATTATGATGAGATGATAATGTGATGACACTGAGATGATGAGATGATGATGGTTATATATTGATGATAAGATGATGATATGATGATAAGAAGATAATGCAATGATGGTGACGATGATGATAATGATGATGATGATGATGATGATGATGATGATGATGATGATGATGATGTTAGCGATTGAGCAGTAGTTTCAGAAGCTTGAGGAAAGAGATTGACATGAAATATCCGACAGGTTAACAGCGGTTAATAACTGTGTGGAATTAATCAAAAGGAGTTGCATAACCTTGTAAAACAAATCAATAGGAGTAACATTACCTTGTGGAACCTGGAGTTACATACCCCTGTAGACCAAACCAACAGAAGTTCATTATCTTGTGGAATCTGGAGTTATATACCCGTGCAGACCAAACCAACAGGAGTTACATAACCTTGTGGAACAAACCAACAGGAGTTACATTACCTTGTGGAACCAGGAGTTATATACCCGTGCAGAACAAACCAACAAGAGTTACATAACCTTGTGGAACAAACCAACAGGAGTTACATTACCTTGTGGAACCAGGAGTTATATACCCGTGCAGAACAAACCAACAAGAGTTACATAACCTTGTGGAACAAACCAACAGGAGTTACATTACCTTGTGGAATCTGGAGTTATATACCCGTGCAGAACAAACCAACAAGAGTTACATAACCTTGTGGAACAAACCAACAGGAGTTACATAACCTTGTGGAACCCGGAGTTATATACCTGTGTAGAACAAACCAACAAGAGTTACATTACCTTGTGGAATCTGGAGTTTGTTTACCCGTGTAGAACAAACCAACAGGAGTTACATTACCTTGTGGAATCTTTAGTTATATACCCGTGCAGAACAAACCAACAGGAGTTACATTACCTTGTGGAATCTCTAGTTATATACCCGTGTAGAACAAACCAACAGGAGTTACATTACCTTGTGGAATCAGGAGTTATATACCCGTGCAGAACAAACCAACAAGAGTTACATAACCTTGTGGAACAAACCAACAGGAGTTACACTACCTTGTGGAACCCGGAGTTATATACCTGTGTAGAACAAACCAACAAGAGTTACATTACGTTGTGGAATCTGGAGTTTGTTTACCCGTGTAGAACAAACCAACAGGAGTTACATTACCTTGTGGAATCTGGAGTTATATACCCGTGTAGAAAAAACAAACAGGAGTTACATTACCTTGTGGAATCTCTAATTATATACCTGTGTAGAACAAACAAACAGGAGTTACATTACCTTGTGGAATCTCTAGTTGTATACCCGTGTAGAACAAACCAACAGGAGTTACATTACCTTGTGGATTCTGGAGTTATATACCCGTGTAGAGCAAACCAACAGGAGTTACATTACCTTGTGGAATCTCTAGTTATATACCCGTGTAGAACAAACCAACAGGAGTTACATTACCTTGTGGATTCTGGAGTTATATACCCGTGTAGAACAAACCAACAGGAGTTACATTACCTTGTGGAATCTCTAGTTATATACCCGTGTGGAACAAACAAACAGGAGTTAGATTACCTTGTGGAACCTGGAGTTATATACCCGTGTAGAACAAACCAACAAGAGTTACATTACCTTGTGGAATCTGGAGTTATATACTCGTGTAGAACAAACCAATAGGAGTTACATTACCTTGTGAAACCTGGAGTTATATACCCGTGTAGAACAAACCAACAAGAGTTACATTACCTTGTGGAATCTGGAGTTATATACCCGTGTAGAACAAACCAACAGGAGTTACATTACCTTGTGGAATCTGGAGTTATATACCCGTGTAGAACAAACCAACAGGAGTTACATTACCTTTTGGAATCTCTAGTTATATACCCGTGTAGAACAAACCAACAGGAGTTACATTACCTTGTGGATTCTGGAGTTATATACCCGTGTGAAACAAACAAACAGGAGTTACATTACCTTGTTGAACCTGGAGTTCTATACCCGTGCAGAACAAACCAACAAGAGTTACATTACCTTGTGGAATCTGCAGTTATATACCCGTGTAGAACAAACCAATAGGAGTTACATTACCTTGTGGAACCTGGAGTTATATACCCGTGCAGAACAAACCAACAAGAGTTACATTACCTTGTGGAATCTGGAGTTATATACCAGTGTAGAACAAACCAACAGGAGTTACATTACCTTGTGGAATCTCTAGTTATATACCCGTGTAGAACAAACCAACAGGAGTTACATTACCTTGTGGAATCCGCAGTTATATACCCCTGTAGAACAAACCAATAACAGTTATATAACCTTGTAGAACAAACCAACAGGAGTTACATTACCTTGTGGAATATGGAGTTATATACACTTGTAGAACAAACCAACAAAAGTTACATTACCTTGTGGAATCTGGAGTTATATACCCCTGTAGAACAAACCAATAACAGTTATATAATCTTGTAGAACAAACCAACAAGAGTTACATTACCTTGTGGAGCCTGAGGTTATATACCCCTGCAGAAAAAACCAACAGGCGTTACATTACCCTGTGGAACCTGGAGATATGTACCAGTGTAGAACAAACAAATCAGAGTTACATTACCTTGTGGAGCCAGGAGTTATATACCCCTGTAGAATAAACCAACAAGAGTTACATTACCTTGTGTAAGTTAGTTAGTTAGTTAGTTAGTCGACAGATCATCCTCATTGCACATCGAACCATTCAGTCCATAAGTGCTCGGATCCCCTCCTCAGCAAATCTCGCAACGTGTAGCGGCTAACGACGCCAGTTCTGTGTTGGTTTATCAATCTTCTTTGGCTTCCTGCGTAGTGTTCTTGTTTGGCCACCCCTCTTTTAATTTGCTGCTCTCGCAGTCTGGCCATTGTTGTAGATTCACAGTCATCACCTGGTTCTCGTAAAAGTCTTACTTCTCGTAGAGCATTCAGAATGTCGGCCTGGTCCATGGCGCGTCCGCCCTCCACAGTAGCCTTACCTGCGAGCTTGTCAGCCCGCTCATTTCCTTGTACTCCCGCATGCCCTGGCACGAAGATGAAACTAATCTTTGCCAGCCGAGACCGCTCCAGAGGCAGCAACCATTCTCTTCGGATCGACCCCTCCTCTATCCTCTTGATCATGTTCATTGAGTCGCTAAGGAAACAAGCCCTAGTGAATGTCTGTGTCTTGAGCCATGTTATTGCTTTACTTACTGCCATGACTTCCATGGTCAGGCTACTTGTGGTTTCAGTGAAAGCACCAGAGTCCTCCTTCACAATTCTCCCTCCGGCCCGAGCTGTAAAGGCCCATGAGCTTCTCACATGTCGGACGACCGACCCATCTGTGTAGATGACCGCGTCACCGTCTAGCGAATTCTCGAAAATCAACGCTTGTACTTCAGCCTCAACAGCAGCCGGATTTTCTTGTCTGCATTTTCTATCTAGTTGGATGCAAACTGAAAAGGATGTGCAGAAGTCTGTTGGCACTTGCACCCACTCCTCGCCAGGTTCTAAGTCCTCAAGTGAACACACCTGTTGAAGAATGTCTTCGGCTTGACCCATCCACGACCGTCCTCTTTTTAACCTGCTGCCCTTCACCTTCCTAATTTCACTATGCAGTGGATGTTGTGTGTTTGCGTTAATTCTGAGGTAGGCGCGTGCCCTGCAACCTTGTATTCTCTCTTCATGCTGTATCTCTTGTACATCCAAGAATAATGCGCATAGCTTCATTCTGTATCCTTTCCATCCTTTCTATCTGCTTATGGCTGAGAGTCAGGATTGCCATTGCATACTCCAAAACAGACATGACCAGCCCCTCGTACAGAAGACATAGATGGCGCTGCTCACAGTTTGCTGCCGCCATCACCCGCATCGCTACCAAACCCCGCTTGGCCTTAATTATCACCTGGTCTATGTGCACATTATAAGCAAGGCTTCGATCAAACCGTATCCCCAGGTAATTCATTGCCTGCGTTCTTTCCACCGTCTCTGAACACAGCATTACAGTTGGTGTTGGAGTGTTGACAATATGATTATTCAACGAGAACCAAGTCACTGTTGCCTTTGTTGGGTTGACCATTGCCCCAGCTTCATCACACCAAGTACTTATGCGATTGAGTTCGGTTTGTAGTTCCACAGCAACCTCCTCTCTATCCTTACCCTGACGATAAACTAAAACATCATTGGCATATGACAATGTCCTGCCAGGTCCAGTGATCTGCTCACTGGTGATTCTCACTGTGTAGGCGTTGAACAGTACCGGAGATAATGGTGATCCCTGTGGTAGGCCAGGATATATTGTTGTTGGTTCCGAAGTCCAACTGCCACATCTAAAAACTACTTTCCGTTGGAAGAGGGCTGCAGCGATCCAACTAAGGAGGAATGGACTTACGTTTAGTTCGAGAAGCTGAAACATTAAAAAATCCAGTGGTACTCTGTTGTATGCGTCCTCAAGATCAATCGCTGCAGCAACGGTTTCAGTGCCTGAGTGGAAACCTTCATAGACATCTTGGGCAAAGACTGCTGTATTGGTCCAGGTTTCTCTTTTTGGACGGTACCCACCCAGGGTAGGCGGGAAAACACCTTGCCTCCCCTGTTGGCTTGATATTTTCCTGGCAATTACCTTCTCCAGCAGCTTGCCTATTGTATTCTGCATGGTTATAATTCGATATCCCTGAATTTTGTGTGTGGTCTTTGTCAGGCTTCGGCAAGGGAATCAGATAGCTGTGTAACCATTCCTCCTTGATGCTAGCACTCCCTATACTGTTGTTGTACATGTGTGCTAGTTTCTCTAGCTCATTGTCGGTACACCTATTTATGTCGTCGTATCTTATGCCATCGGGACCTGGAGCACTGTTTTTTGATCGTCGAAGCACAGCCTTGATTTCTTTCACTGTCACTGTGTCTTCATCCGAAGTGTTCTGGGCCTTGCATCTGTCTGAGGTGACCTCCTTGGCCAGATTTCGGCCTCCCATGTCTGTCTGGTTGCTCTGCTCAAGGTAGCGTTCAAAGAGGGCTTTGCTCTTGTCCTCGTCAGTCCTTTGCCAGATGAGGTCAGCACCTTGGAAGTCAGAAATGCTCTTATTCTTGACTACACCACTCATGCTTTTATGTAGTCGCCAGAACAATTTCAGTGACTTGTCTGTGCTTACTCTTTGACACACCTCTGCCCATTTTTCGCTTTTAACAACCTTGACCAGTATTATGAAATAGCTTACTTTTGTGTGCATCTCTCTTTCTAAGTGCAAGCAGGGACTAGGATGACCAGCTCTGTTCTTCTTGGCATTTTGCCATCTCCTTACAGCACTACGCTTATCCACCCACGCCTTCTCCACCTCGAAACTCCACCAACCTGGAGTTATATACCCCTGTAGAACAAACCACCAGGAGTTACATTATCTTGTGGAATCTAGAGTTATATACCCCTGTAGAACAAACCAACAGGAGTTACATTACCTTGTGGAACGTGGAGTTATATACCCGTGTAGAACAAACCAACAGGAGTTACATTACCTTGTGGAACCTGAGTTATATACATGTGTAGAACAAACCAACCTGTGGTAAATTATCTTGTGGAACCTGGAGTTATATACCCCTGTAGAACAAACCAACAGAAGTTACATTACCTTGTGAAACAAACCAACAAGAGTTACATAACCTTGTTCTCCTGGAGCTATATACCCCTGTAGAACAAACCAACAGGAGTTATCAGTTATCAGTTATCAGTTATCAGTTGGGGTATCTTCGTTGCACTCCGGACATTTCCATAGGTGCTCAGATCCTCCCCCCAGCATATTCATCAGCGTCCGGTGGCTAATAGTGCCAGTTCTGTGTTGGTTGACGAGGCGTTTTGTTTTCCCGATGTACCTCTCGCGTCTGGCTGTGCCGATTCTTACTCCCAGGTCTTTCATCCTGGACAGCGATGTGGAATCACTGACGTCAAAGTCTTCTTCCTCGCCATATCTTTAAGGACGTTAATAACATCGGCACGATCCATGGGCTGGCCATCTACAGGGGGTGCAGAGCCAGCCAGTTTGTCAGCTCGTTCATTTCCCTCGACTCCCGCATGTCCCGGGACGAAGATGAAGGTGACTTTACGGACAACAGTCTTCCGCAGCGATTCAGTCCACTGTCTACGTACAGATCCAGCTTCGACCTTCTGAATCATGCTCATTGAATCACTTAGTACACACACGTTGGTATAATACTGTGATTCCAGCCATATGAAAGCCTGTGTAACTGCCATCACCTCCATCGTCATGCTGCTCGTGGTCATAGAGTGGGCACCACTGGATTCTTGAACGGTTGGGCCCGCTGAACGGGCTGTAAATGCCCACGCACTTCTCTGCTGCTTTACAACAGATCCATCTATATAGATGAGCACTTCGGGGCTATCTGAGTGTTCATAGATGAGCGCGTTAACCTCTGCATTGACAGCGGCAGGGTTCTGCTCTCTGCACCGTCTGTCGAGTGTGATAATGCAGGAGAAAGTGCACTTAAAAGCTGGAGGCATCGGCACCTATTCCTTGCCGGGGTTGATACTGGTAAGACTGCAGACCTGTCTGACGACATCTTCCGCCCGACCCATCCATGATTTGCCCCTCTTTAGCCTGTCACCCTTTTCTCTGAATATAGCGTCATGCAGAGGGTGCTGCTCATCTGCACTTATTTTTAAGTATGCACGACCTCTCCAGATCTTGATCCTGTGTTCCATTGTCGGGAAGTCAAGGAGGTATCTCATTGCTACACAGCTGGTGTCTCTCGTGCAGCCCAAAATGATGCGCATGGCTTCGTTTTGTACCTTTTCAAGTCTTCCAATCTGTGTAGGGCTGACAGTGAGGATGCGTGAAAGCACAAGTCCTTGGAACAGAAGTATTAGCAGTCTTTGCTCGATATTGGCAGTCGCCATGACTCTCATTGCTGACAAACCTTTTCGAGCCTTCGTTATGACATAGTCGACATGATCTCTGAAGGACAGGCTACGATCAAGCCTTACGCCAAGATATGTCATTGACTGGGTTCTGCTCAAACTGCTCCCATCCATTCTTACTGCCGGCAGATCTGTTTTCACAATATGGTTGTTTAGTGAGAACCATGTAACCGTTGCCTTTGCAGGGTTGACAAGGGCATCGGCATCAGCACACCATGAGGAAATTCGATCTAGTTCGCCCTGCATATCATTGGCAACCGCCTGTCTATCTAGACCCTGTCGATACACGAGGATGTCGTCAACGAATGACAGAGTCCTACCCCTCCCGTCCAACTGTTGTTCAGTGATCGGCACCGTATACACGTTGAATAGTACTGGTGACAGTGGTGAACCCTGCGGCAATCCTGGACATATCGTTATCGGCTCAGAAGACCAACTCCCGCATCTTAGCACCACCTTCCTTTGGAGCAGGAGTTACATTACCTTATGAAACAAACCAACAAGAGTTACATAACCTTGTGGAACAAACCAACAGGAGTTACATTATCTTGTGAAACAAACCAACAAGAGTTGCATAACCTTGTAGAACAAACCAACAAGAGTTACATTACTTTGTGAAACAAACCAACAGGAGTTACATTAGCTTGTGAAGAAAGAAATAATTTTACATTACCTTATGAAAAAAAAAAGACAATAGAAGTTACATTACCTTGTGAAGAAAATAGTAAATGTTACAGGACTTTGTGATGTAGGTCAGATAACACATCCGCATTACTTACAGTGCCTTAAGGAGCAAGCCAACGTGTGTGATTTATAATTTAGATGAAACATTAATAATAAAAAAATCAATTGTCAAATTCTTTATCGATTGCTAGTTCGATCATGCTTCACCATGTCTAGCAGTCTTCATCTGCATGCATCAATTCGTATGCAGACCCGTGACTGTTAAGAAAAAAACTAAACCAACAAATCAATATACTAATCAGCCAATCAATAAACTAACCAAATAATCAATCAACCAATCAATTAACCAATTAACCAACCAACAAATTAATCAGCTAACCAACAAACAATCCATGCAACTATGCAGACAACCTATCAACTAACCAACTAAGCAACCAAAAAACCATCCACCAAAATGATCAATTAATCAGTAAACCAATTAGCCAACCAATTAAGTAACCATACAACCAAATAACCTGTCAACCAACCAAATAGCCAACCAACAAATCAACCAAATAACCTTCCAATCAATCTGACATAAGCCTGGGTCATTGACATTGAGTTGAGTGACCGGGCATGAGAAAAAATGGAGATGAAAGTGGGAGACAGTAAAGTGACTGACCTGGCTATGAGAAAACAGCCAGTCCTGAGAAATAAAATAGTGAGGGTAGAGGAAAAAACCCCTAGTGTGGATGGGGCGAGAGATAGTGTATTTTGTTGTGTGAAGTCAAGGGACTTCAGAGAGTTGCGTCTGAGATACCGAAGGAGTCGGTAGTCCACGGAGAACTGTGTTGTGTGTTTCTCCGAGCGGTAAAGGCAGTCCTAAAACCCAGAGTGGGTTACATAGAGAGCAGAGGCTCCGACCCAATGCGTGGGTCGTATTGTGGGAGATCCAGCCGTGGATAGTAGCTGGACTAAATGTCTTGTGAATTGAGATTCAGCAGGCCGTGAGAAGCCAGTGATGTGTGCTGGTTAAATTGTGAGGAGGATATTTATATTCTATGGATTACATTATTTCTGGATGTATAAACATGTTCCGTCTGTCCGTCTTTTTTTCTGTAATAAAGGATTATGTGCGCCAACGGAATCTTGTTTAATGACTGGTGAATATGCACTGCGGGGGTGAGTTATATTGCAAGACAGTTAGATATCTCCATTGACACACCATGAGTATCGTTACCTAGACAACGACCATCACACGACAATATCAAGCAAAGATCATCAAGAACATCGAGCACTGATCATAAAGAACGACGTGTGACACAATCAACTAACAAACTAACAAGCCAACCAATTAAATAATGATCTAACCAGTCTGCATCTCAATCAACTAACCATTCCACCAACTAACTAACCATCAAACTAACCAATGATCTAACCAGTCAGCTATACAACCAGCTAACCTATCAACCAACCAAATAATCAACCAACAAACAAAATAACTAACTAGCCATGCAACCAGCCAACCCATCAAAAAACAAATAACCAACCAAAAATCAACTAACCAACTAACCTGTCATAACACCAAACAAGCAACTAATTCAGGACAATGCCTAATCGGGTGATGTGATTATCTACACAGATGGTTCGGTGTCAAGAGGTAAGAGAAGTGGCTGGGGATTCATAGCCAAAGCTAATGGTCGACGTTTGGTGCAGGAGAGCCTGGCATATGATACCACAACATCCAGCTTAAGAATTTAGGCGGAGGCAGTCACTGCGGCTCTCCGCTGGATGGATAATACGACACACACACACATCATGATTGTAACTGACTCAGAAAGCATGCTGACGAGGGTGAGGACGGGCAGGCTTCGTGCGGAGTGGCTTGCGTCGCTTCGGAGGTCATGGGTGACAAGCATCGCCTGGATCTTTTCTCCGGGGCATGCCGGTGTGCTGGGAAATGAACTGGCGGACAGATTGGCTGGCTCTGCAGAACTTGGTGGAGTATTGATACATGACAAGGCAGACGTGGTTGCGGCCTTGTGGGAGCACGTGTACACCTCGGAGGAGCAACTGGATTACCATGGTCTGGCAAGAATGCGACAGCGTGGAGTGACGAGGGGATCTGGCCGACGCTCAACGCTCAGAGGAAAGGCGAGACGGACATATAATCAGATTGCTACTGGTACTATTGGTGTTGGAACTCTTCGCTGGCTGCTGAGGATGGGGGCGGAGCGCTTATGAGAATGCCACGAATGCTGTGATGTCGATTCCTAAATCAATCAATCAATCAATCAACACCAAACAACCCATCAACCAACCAAATAATCAACCAACAAACCAACCAACTATTCAGACAATCAATCATTAAACCAACTAAGCAACCAACAAATCAATCAACATATCAAGCAATCAACCATTAAACTAATCAGCCAATTAACCAACCAAAAGAACTAACCAATCAACCAACCAACCAATCAACCAACCAATCAACCAACCAATCAAAATGCCAAAAGTTCAGCATGAAACGACTGATTAGACGAATTTATATACTACTAGCTGACCCTGCCCGGCTTCGCCCAGACCCTGGTGGGGAGCATCTCATTTAATTCATATAAGTAGTCATATAAGTTCCCGTTCCCGTTACCGACAATCTGTCTGTCTGTCTGTCTGTCTGTCTGTCTGTCTGTCTGTCTGACCCGGCCCGGCATTGCCCAGCTCCTGGTGTGGAGCATCTCATTTAATTCATATAAGTAGTCATATAAGTTCCCGTTCCCGACTGTCTATCTGTCTGTCTATCTGTCTGTCTATCTGTCTGCCAGACCCTGCCCGGCTTCGCCCAGTCCCTGGTGGGGAGCATCTCATTTAATTCATATAAGTAGTCATATAAGTTCCCGTTCCCGTTACCGACCATCTGTCTGTCTGTCTGTCTGTCTGTCTGTCTGTCTGTCTGTCTGTCTGTCTGACCCGGCCCGGCATCGCCCAGCTCCTGGTGTGAAGCATCTCATTTAATTTATATAAGTAGTCATATAAGTTCCTGTTCCCGACTGTCTATCTGTCTGTCTGTCTGTCTATCTGTCTGCCTGACCCTGTCCGGCTTCGCCCAGTCCCTGGTGGGGAGCATCTCATTTAATTCATATAAGTAGTCATATAAGTTCTCATTAAATTCATACAACAAAAAAAGTAACTTAAAAGAATGTCCTTCCACACACCATCCATTATTTTTAATGAAAACTCTTTCTAATCACCTGCATGACTACAGTAACTTCTTAAGCAAAAAAAAGATGAGTTACAATGTTATGCATTGTGCATTATTTTTATGAAAACTTTGAAAATGCCTTACAGATTGTATCATTATTTATTATAACTCATATGCCGGTATATAACTATGGACAAAGAGTTTATAAATCTTTGAAAACGATGCCACAATATGACTATAAGTTATACAGAAAAGTTATGCCCCTTGAAATAACTTTTACAGAGTTAGGTCCCCTGAGATATATGAAATTATGATGAAAAATGAAAAATGAAATAATACTGAGTAAGCAGGCGATTTCACACTAACAAAATATCACAGTTGGCAGCGCTGGATTGAAAGGAAGGCGTGTAGAAAATTTCATCTCAATCGGATGAGCCGTTCGCGAACAAATAAAGGACATACATACATACATACATACATACATACATACATACATACATACATACATACATACAGATGGACGGAGATTGCCTTTTATATATAAGAAGATGAACCGACCGGATGAGACATGAAGATAACATGAAACAAGCCTTTTCGGTGTCCTCGATGGATTTGATCCAGTATTATTGAACCAGCTGGTTCATCATGGAAAAATATTCTCCCCCCAAACGAATAAGGACCAAAAAATTAGCCCTTTTCAATTTATGCTAAAGAATAATTAAAGGAAGCCGTTGTGGGAATGACAATTCAATCGAATTGCAGTGACGAAAAAAATGAATCAACTGGCAATGATAAACTAAAAAACATTGACAAAGAAGCATGAATATTGAGTTTAAAAAAGGAAATATTGACATATGAATTTAACCTGCAGCGTTTTACGTCTCTGAAACAGGAACAGATCAACAGGCGCAACACGACACAGCTGGAGACATCGAAGACGTGGTGTCAACGTAGGATGGCCAGAATATGCTGCGGTTTAAAAACGAAAATTAATAATGTTTTGTAAGAAATAGACGAACACGAAGAATTGCTCGAAGCATTCCAAAAGACATGGCTGTCTTGCAATGACAAAAAAAAAAAACATGACAGCATAAAGTTCATTAATTGATGTCGTGAAGCCATTATATATAGCCAGAAACAGACAGGTCAACTTATCTCCGAAGATCTTTGCAGCAGCTATGAAGCAAACATCAGGCGAGAGCTATCATTAATACAAAATCTTCCATGTAATCATTCAATCAATCAAGAGTGAGAGAGGAAGTGAAGAGCAAAGTAAGATAGAGTTTCCTGGTCAGTGGAAACGTGGTACGCAACAAGTTAATGCACAAGAAAGACAAAAATCAGTGGAAGTAGAAATGTAATCTTTAGACAGCGACTGCGTACCTGTTTCTCACAACCCGGACAGTCCCAGCATGAGGAAAAAATGACAGCGAAACAGCACACATTACACAAACCATAACGTAATAAGCAGAATTTTTTTTTTTCGCGTTTCCATCCTGTTTCAGGATATTGCGGTCAACACCAGCATCTTTCAGCTGTATGTTGATTCCTAGGCTAGATTACGCTCATCAGCACGCCACGACTTTCTGAGCGACCGGCTCCATACTCTCATAAGTTACTGGCGCGACTCGAACCACTTCTAATTCTCGTGCCCTCACGTCGACCATGAGAGTATTCGGGATTAGCAGAGAAAGCTGCTAACCCCTCGGCCAGGGAGCCGGCGTAATAAGCAGAATACCACAACAAATCTCGGTTCATATTTTAGCCATTTTTAAGGTTCAGTAGTTTGTTGACGCCGTTCTCCGTGGCCTAAAGGCTTGCGAACGCGATTCGTGAACCGCTTACCACGCGTTCGAAACGCCGCGGAGACCGATTTGGCAGCAGACCGTGTGGCACTGGGGTTTTAACGTGTTGGTAAGAGAGCCTTTCATTCAGAAAGTCACAACAGCAGTAAAATGCTGCCGTTGAGAGTGATGTGCTGTAAATAGGATACGCAAAAAAAAAAAGTTTGTCATCGCTTTCTGGACTCGATGTTGACGCTGAATTCCAATATGAAGCGTGTAGGAAATATTGGCGCTATCTCGTCATCAACGTACTCTTATCTCTTCGGCCAAGTATTACTCAATCAGAGTGTTGACCAAGTGAAAGTTATAACTAATATGGTTACGCGTAGCTAAATAGTTACACCAGACACAAGAATCAATCAGAGTGCAGACTAAGTGAAAGTTACACCTAATAAGTGTTTTTTTTAAATTTTAAATTTAGTTGCTTCACATGTGGTAACAGTCAACCACAGCATTTTGGCTGTTCGTGATTCTTGGGCAACTTTTACTTTCAGTAGTTTGCCATTGCTTTCTGAGCAACCGGCATCTGTACCTTTGTCGAAAAAAACCAGCACCGCTGTGTTTCGAACCCGGGTATGCGGAATTACGAATCGCGTCCGTAGGCCTTCCCCATGGAGACCGGTCTAATAAGGTTACGCTTAGCTAAATAGTTACACCAGACACAATAATCAGTCCGAGTGTAAACTAAGAGAAAGTTACACCTAATAAGGTTACGCTTAGCTAAATAGTTACACAAGACACAAGTATCAATCAGAGAATCAGTGTTAAAAAAATGTTAGTTGCATATCCTTTATATGACGTAGCAGTCAACCCCATCATTTTTGGAATGTTTGAGTTTTATGGGCAACTTTACGTTAAGTAGTTTGCCATTGCTTTCTGTACGACCGGTACCCAAACCTTTTCATAAAGAAAACTAACGCCAGGCCGTC
>OY992895.1:12899964-12929964 GCA_963921405.1 Cepaea hortensis
TATGTATAAAAAACAAAAAAATAGTTTCAAGTTGTTGTCATAGTTAGTTGTTATTTTTCTACAGCCATTTGTGGCTTACTTATTGACTTAACCTCGTGCATACATATATATATACACACATATACACATACATACATACAAACATACATACTCACATTCACATATATACACATGCACATACATACATACACATGCACACAAATACACACATATTCATACACACATATACACATATACACATATATACATACACTCACATACACACATACACACACATAGACACACACATACATACGCATACACACACACACACACACACATACACACACACACACAAACACAAACACACACATTGCCTTACCCAGTGTGGGGGACGCTCAGTCTGATAGACGGTTTGCGTTTTCCTGTTAGTGTGTCGGAGTGGCGACGATATTCTCAAGTAAGACATTTAAATCTGATGTTTAGCAACATGTTTTGTGTCTGGTCCACCGGCTTTCGTCTAACGTCTTGTCTGTTGTTGAACGGTTTGTTGTCTGTCTGCAGTGTCTTTTCCTTTGGCGTGTATAAGTGGATATCGTCGGACATTGTAAACAAAGTTCAGACACTTCTATTTGTGCTCTCTCTCTCTCTCTCTCTCTCTCTCTCTCTCTCTCTCTCTCTCTCTCTCTCTCTCTCTCTCTCTCTCTCTCTCTCTCTCTCACCTTCCTTAGGAAGGATGAACAACATGGTCGTGATTGTGATTTTTGCTTGTGTTGCAGATGGCAGTGGTTCTTAAATTGTCGAGGGTGTGACATTGGCGGATATGGCTCGGGGATAGACTAAGAATTGTGTCTGGGAGATTACTGGCGGCTGTGTCTGGGAGATCTACTGGCGGCTGTGTCTGGGAGATCTTCTGGCGGCTGTGTCTGGGAGATCTACTGGAAGCTGTGGTTGGGGGATATCAGTTGCACCAGTCATTTGCGGACAATAAGGAATGGGTTATTTTAAGAATCTAAGACTTGTAATTTGTATGCAATGCGACAAGTGTGCATAATGTAAAGAGGGGTGTCCGACATGGATGTGTAATGCGTCCAGATCTTTTTTTCCCTATACAGTAAAATTATTTTTTGAAATTTAAAAGATAGAGGAATCACCACTGGGGGACATTACATCAATAACATTAGATATGCAGATGATACTGTATTGAATATTGATACTGTATTGTCTACTATCTGCATTCTCCAATGCTTGTTCTGAATTTGATTTAACAATTAGCAAAAAGAAGACACAGATTATGTCACAGGGTGCACATGGGGTGCCATCAATCTTTATTGACGACGCCGAACTGGAGATAGTAGACCATTTTACATATCTAGGATCAGTGGTAAATAGCAAATTATCCCTAGATCAGGAAATCAACATCCGGATTGGTAAGGCAGCAACAACAATGAACAGGTTAAGAAAAAGAGCCTGGGAGAACAGGAAGCTTACTGCCAAAACAAAAGTTCTTGTCTATCAAGCCTGTTTCCTTAGTACTCTTCTTTATGGCAGTGAAGCCTGGGCAACTTACTCACACCAAGAGAAACGCTTAAACAGTTTTCATATGCGGTGTCTGCGAAGAATTTTTGGTATTAAGTGGCTAGACAAAATCACAAATACTGAAGTATTGGAAAGATCAGGTTGTGTGACGGTTTATTCCATGCTCAGTCTTCGTAGACTTAGATGGATAGGACATCTTAGGAGGATGGATGATGGTAGAATACCAAAGGACATCTTTTTTGGTGAATTATAGATGGCTAAGGGATCCCAGGGTCTGCCTCTATTACGATACAAAGATATGTGTAAGCGGGACATGACTGATACAGGCATTGATAATGCACATTGGGAGCAAGTCGCTGCTGAACGTGTTGCATGGAGGGCAAACATCAGAAATGGAATAAAGACAACGGAGAAAATGATTGCAGATAAGTCACACACTGAGCGTGTGAGACGTAAGATGGTACATGATGGTGGAAATGACCATGTGTTCACATGCATCCACTGTGGACGAACATTTACAGCACGAAGTGGCCTTATCAGCCACATTCGCCACCGCCGTGGGTTGTAGTTATTAAACCTTTTTGAAGCACAATGCACCAAACTATCGTCTGTCAAGACGGACAGGTGCCAATACTGTATTGAATGCAGACAAGGAACAGGATCTGCAACATTTAGTGGATGCGGTTATTGTACACAGTGAACAATTTGGGTTAGAAGTAAATTGTGAGAAGACAGAGATTATCGATGTGACTAGCAAGAAGGAAATACCACTGTGTGATATATGGGTAAATAGTAATATTCTTAAACAAGTGAATCAGTACAATTATCTCGGAACACTCATAACATTTGACGGGAGATGCCTTGAAGAGATTAGAACAAGAATCGCCAAGGTAGCCTTTTGGAAGATGGAACACATACTGACAAATAAAAAAAGATGTAATTTGCAATGAGAAAAAGAATGTTGAAGTGCTACATATAACTTGTACTTGTGTATGGAAATGAATCGTGGATAATGAACACGCACGAAAAAAACAAAAACTTTTAATGGCATTGGACATGTGATTTCCGAGGGAAATACAAAGAATACGATGGACAGACAGAAAAACCAAACACCAATTCCTACAAGAAATAAATGAAACCATTATACTGATTAGAAAAATAAGACATAGACAGTCACAATATTTGGGCACGTTTCCGCTGGTCGAGTGGCTAAGAACGCCGGGTTCTCCTTCGGGACAAGCGGGTTCGAATCCTCGGTAAGGTATGGATATTTTTCTGTCGAAGGCAAAAAGAAAATCCTAACCTGCACCGTTCGTAACGACTGCACAAGCCAGGCGGCCTTAATTCCGCAGGCTCAATGTCACGAAACTGCAGTTTAGTGATTCCTTGATAACTTACATATCAAAATACAATGAAGGAGGAGGGTTAACAATTGTGTACTTCATTCTGAGGGGAGGAATAAAATTAACGATCATTGACCTACGAATATAAAAATAGGATCCAGGTGTTCGCCGAGTCATTGCTTGACGATCTGACCGGACACGGGAAACGGTACGATCGCGCTGGGGGAAACTTCGACACCGGACAAACACAGCGGGAGACGGTGATCAGAGAATAGATTTCTTTGAAGTATTTCGCGTACGGGGAACGGAGGAACAGCGTAACAACGGAGGAAACGAACAACTAACCACTACGTGATTTCTCCGCTGTTTGATGGGCAGAATACGGCAAATTTGATTGTAGATCAAACAATCAACGGAGTCTTGGACACTTGTTATAAATAAGTAGCAACTGGGGTTGCTAGTTAGTGTGTGTTCCAAACTGGGCTGAATGAGATATGCTCCTGAGTGGGGAAAGAAATACACGTCCCTAATGGTTTAAAGAAGAGGGTATATTAGTGTGTTATTCGCTAGTGTATTTCGATTCCAGGAGGATAAGTGCATATATAAGGTATTAGAATCTTAGTGTAATAGTAGCATAGGGATATAGGTGTTTGTTCTTAACGTGTGAAATTGCATTCGTTTATCTAGTCGTGTAAACTTTAGTGCACTCAGAAATCGTATGTCCGTATGTTTTTCGGAGGCTTTTCAGTATGGCTAGAGAAGGACTCTCACATAAGAAAATTATATGAAGCAGACTCATATCACCAGATTACCTATCTTCTCCACAGGTTCAAATCCCCCTATTGAAATCAGAGAAGAGATGAAGGTTACTGCACTTGAGCAAATAAAGTACCTACTTAGAACCAACAAGAACATAGACATGTTTTAATATGAAGAAGTGATAACTTAACGTCAAATACAGAGCACTGTATGCTCAAACGAATATACAACTAAAACCCTTAAAAGGAAAAGACGTTAACCTGTGGCAAGCAGGGATACTTAAAACTGCATGGAATTGCACTGTGCCGAAACATTAAACTTTATTAACAATAGACATGGTGTAGAACATTCATAGTAACTCTAGACAATGTTGGATAGTGGCGGTGTGTATTCAGAGGTGGATTATAATACCTTCCAAAACGGGAAATATATGAACTTCAGTGACTTACCAAATCGGATTATTTTCTGGTGATAAGACATTGAACAGTTGTTTTCTTCAAGAATTGGATTAAGTCCAGACTCAAGCAGGAGGAGATCATTCAGGGTGAGATCACTCCATTTCTGTGTGTGCTGTCCTGTGTTTTGGCCGACAGAAAAGGCGAGAAGAACTACGGCACATACGAAGTCAACCGTCCTATCTTGCATTCACACTAGCAGACAATACCAACTACATATACACAGTCCATACATACACCAGACATAGTTTTTTTTATTAATAAATCTTTTATTTATCGTTGAAAGGAACTGTTGTCGGAGTATGTGTTGAGGGAATAACCGAGAGAGTGAAAGAAATAGATATATGGAAGGGAAGACAGAAGGGAGGAGTGTAGACAGAAGTCAGTCAATAATCTCAACAGATAATAAGTTTGAAGATGTGCTTGTTGATTCCACATTCTACCCGGGAAAACAAGTGATACTCAAGACCCTACCCCCCCCCCCCCCTCCGCCATACACCGCAAGGCACTATAGGCAGTAAATGACAGCCCACTGCATGCATGTTAGTGTGCTAGTTATTTTCTTACACTTCTAACACAGAATAATCATCATCATCTTCAAGAAGAGCACGTTTTCGTTGACAGGATTTATTTTGTTATATGTTTGGAGAGTACACTTTGAAAAAATGCATTCTTTGCTTACTTTAAAGTGATCAGGATAAATCTTCTTCTTCTTCTTCTTCTTCTTCTTCTTCTTCTTCTTCTTCTTCTTCTTCTTCTTCTTCTTCTTCTTCTTCTTCTTCTTCTTCTTCTTCTTCTTCTTCTTCTTCTTCTTCAGCGTTCCGAGCCATGGAGGTTCTTTGCTGCAAATACAATCCGTCTCCATTCGTCTCTCTGGTGGACCTTCTCTTGCCAGTCGTTGATTCCAAGTGCTTGTAGGTCTGTACATGTATTATCTCTCCACCGTCTTCTTGGTCTACCTCGGGGTCTACGGTCATTTATTTCCTGAGTGTAAGCGAGTTTTGTTTCCCTATTATCTTCCATTCTTTCTATATGCCCCAGCCATTGTAGTCTATTAGCCTTCATGATACCAGTGATTAGCGGGGACTTAAACAGATCATAAATGTCTTTGTTACTTCTTCTTTTCCACTCTCCACTTTGTGTATCCCTAATGGGTCCAAAGATGCGTCTTAAAATTGTTCTCAAAGGTTTGTAACAAGGCTTCGTCTCCTTTCGTTGTACTCCAGGTTTCAGAGCCATACAGCACAACTGGTCTGATCAGTGTTTTGTATATTGTGATTTTGGTGTTACGAGATAGCGCCTTTGATTTTAGTAGATGTTGTAGTGCATAGTATATCTTATTTCCAGAGTTGATTCTAGTTTGTATTTCTTCCCTTATGATGTTGGAGCAGTTGAAGATTGTACCCAGGTATTTGTATGTTTCCGTTCTTTTAATGGTCATATTATCTATTTGTATGTGGCCAGAGTTTCTAGCCATTCCGTCTCTTGAAATTACCATATATTCTGTCTTATCTTGGTTGATAACCAGCCCCATCTGTTGGGCTTTTCCCTTTAAGTGAGTCAATATTTCCAATGTCTTTTGTTCACTTTGCCCTATAATATCTATATCATCTGCATAACCAAGCAGCTTGGATGTTCCTCCAATATCACATTCCTCCTTTACCTTCCTTACAACTTTCTCTAGAGCCAGATTGAAGAGTAGCGGCGATAGTGCATCACCCTGTTTCAAGCCAGATGTTATTTGGAAGGGGTCTGATTTCCTGCCTTTATATGTTACTATATTATAAGTATCTTCCATGCATAGTCTGGTCATGTTGATTAACTTCCTTGGTATTCCAAATTCCTGCATAGCATTCCATAGACTATTCCTATGGACACTATCATAAGCCTTTTTAAAATCCACAAAAATGTTATGGAGATCTCTTTTATATTCCCAATGTTTCTCGGCTATTTGTCGTAAGATAAATATCTGATCTATTATTGATCTGTTTTGTCTAAAACCCGCCTGGTAGTCACCTAATATGTCTTCTGAATATGGTTTTAGTCTATTTAGTAATACTGCGGATAGTATCTTATAGCTTGTGGACAGTAGTGATATTCCTCTATAATTTCCACATTGGAACTTGTCTCCTTTCTTAAAGATAGGTATCAATAATGACTCTTTCCAGGCATGGGGTAATTCTTCTGTCCTCCAGATTTTTATTATTAGTTCGTATAGCTTTAGATGTAATGCATGGCCACCTGCCTTTATAAATTCAGCAGCAATTCCACCAGTCCCAGTTGCCTTATTGTTTTTAAGTCGTGTGTTTACATATAGGATTTCTTCAAATGTAGGTTCTTCAATTTGTGGTTCGCATGTTAGAACCTCTTCCTGTGGGAAAATGTGACTTGGAGCTTCACAATTTAGTAATTCAATAAAATATTCTTTCCATGTGTTGCACATTTCCTCATTGGTATTTATCATATTCCCATTTTTGTCTTTTAAACCATATGTGTTTTGTTGGTGCCCTCGTTTCATTGACTTCAGTTCTGTAAAAAATTTTCTGGATTCATTTTTCTGGTGATTAGTTTCCATATCTTTGATTACATTACTCATATATTCTCGCTTCTGCTGTCTGACTATTTTTGTAGCCTCTTTACATTCATTTCTATAATGCTCTTCCTTTTGGATGTTATTGATGTCATTTAACCATACATGTCTGGCATTCTTCTTCCTAATGACTGCTTCTTCACATTTTTGATTGAACCATCTGTTCTTTCTATGCGTGGTTAACACACCGAGACATTCTTCTGCGGTAGACTGAATTGTATTCTTGATGTTCAACCAAGTTTGGTCAACGCTTTCCTCCAAAGGGTTTTGCAGAGTTTCAAGTTTACATTTTATTTCATCTGTAAATTTCTCTTTGACTGTAATGTCTTACAGTTTTTCTCTGTTATATGTTGGGTGTAATCTTTGTAATTTAGTATAGAAAGCTCTCTTAAGTTTTATTTTAAATGTTGCTCCAACGAGGAAGTGGTCACTGTGGCACTCAGCTCCTCTATAACTTCTGACTTGCTGTATGTTTGATGCATTTCTGTTGTTAATTAAAATGTGATCTATTTGATTATAGGTTCTCTTGTCACATGATTTCCAATTTTGTTTGTGTATATCCTTTCTTTGTAGTCTGGTACTGCTAATCTGCAGTCCTTTGGCTTCTGCCAGGTTGATGACTCTCCATCCATTATCATTTGAAGTTGTATGTAGGCTTTCCATACCGGCCACTTTTTTTTATTAGTTTGCTCTCTACCTATTTTTGCATTGAAGTCTCCCAGCACAATCAGGATGTCCTGTTTGGGGGTTTCTTCTATGACATCTTCCAGATCATTATAAAAGTCTTCTTTAATATCATCTTCTTTCTCTTCAGTAGGTGCATGTACATTAATCATCGTTATATTTTTCCATTTACCTTTTATTCGTAATTTACTAATCCTGTCATTAAAAGCTTTAAAGTTTAAAACGTTCCCCCATAACTCTTTTTTGATGACAAATCCTGTTCCTAATTCATGTTTATTTTGGGTGTTTCCTCCATATATTATAATCATTCCATTTTGCTCTAAAGTACCCTCTCCTGGCCACCTTATTTCTTGAATTGCTGTTATATCCATTTGATATTCACCCGGCTCCCGGGTTAGTTCTTCTGCCGCTCCAGCTCGATATAGTGTCCGTACATTCCATGTTCCAAATCTCAAAAGTCCTTTAACGTTCCAAGGTCGTTGTCCAGATAAGTCAGTCCGGTATCGAGGCTCATGTATTTGTTTCGTAACAAAGAAAGGTTTTTACAAAGGTGGGGATGTTAACCCCACGCTTCAACCCCCAACCTCGAGGACCAGGGTGTTTCTCTTTGTCTGTTCTCTACCCTTTGACCTGTCCGGCTTGGGAGGCCCTGCTGGTAGCTACGCTACCGCCGGCATAGCTCTCAGGGTCATTGAGAAACTCAAACTCCCCCACCACGACAAGGTGGAAACACCATCGGGGGAGGATAAATCTAGGGCTACTCAAACTGTTTGCAAAACATGTGTTCAACACCTGCGACAATGGACTTGTGGGAAAAGAAAATGTTTAACGTATGGAATTCCAATGGTTTGGAGAGGGTCCAAGAACCACTATGATGACTGTTATTACTGTTGTCAATATTAAGGGAATTCACGGGGGGAAATGCTAGAAGATGAGACAGCAGTGGCATGGGGAACAACAAGTGACAGTGATAGTGATTTTGAAGATGATTTTTCAGCTGCTGAACGCGTTAACCAGCGTGAACTGATTGATCTAATCGGAGATCTACATCTCTTCAAGGAATCTTCAGAACTTCTTTTAGTTTCAAGATTAAAAGAATAATAAATTACTGACTGCTGAAACAAAGTTAAAGTTCATTGCAGCAGAGAGCAAGGTTTTCTTCCATTCTTTTGTAAAGAAAGCAACTTTGTGTTTTGTACTAATGAAGGAGGTCTTATAAAAAAAATAGGTGTAAGTTATACACGAAATAATTAGAGATTTTTCATTGACAGATCTGAAAGAAGTTTAAAAGCTGTTCTCTTACACAATGGTAACAAATATGGCTCAATTCCAATTGCAAATTCTACGACCATGAAGGAGTATGCTACAATAAGCACAGTTGTGGAAAAATTGAAGTATTTAGAACATAACTGGATGGTTTGTGTAGATCTTAAAATGGTACACTTCTTGCTTGGCCAGCAAGGGGGATTCATTTGATATCCTTGCATTATATGTTTGTGGGATAGCAGAGCAAAAGATACGCACTGGACAAAAGAAAAATAGATAAACAATGCTAGTGATAAAGTTTTAATACATTTTTGGTGTTTTATATGAAGGCAATAAATGCACAGTGATTACATATAATATGATTGCAGTTTACAGTCAAAATGTCACTGATGGCACCTAACTCTAAGCCTGTACATAACAATTGCCTACTAGGAAGTTCATTCTAAGTTATCTCAAAAACTAGAGCTGATTTGGGGGGCGGGGCGGGCGGGGGGGGGGGGGGGGTATGATTATCATTTTTGGAATCAAAAACACAAAATTACCCAAGATCAGCTAAAAAATGTTCCCAGATCAAACCGGCATAAAATGGGAACCAGGACATGTCTTGGAGATACAGACGATCGGCGTGACGTTGATCAGATAATCTTGTCAGTGTTGATGGTTCTGCACATGGCGAGCTAAAGTCTATAAACGGGACCTTTATAACGTACTTAAAGAAATGTTTAATACGTTTCTCTTTAATTTTAAACAATGTAGTTAAATTCTGCCCATCTATTTCACGCCTGACTGACGTTCTGCATTCACATCATGTGATATAAAATGGACGGGATCGCCAAAAGATCCCAGTCTAATTGAGCGTCGCGTTCGTACGAAAGAAGGAGATAACGCCCGCCATTTTTTTCCGGTAAATTAGACACACTTTTACACAGTCCTTCAGTTTCCAATCTCAGCAAATGTCACGTCTGCTGCACCTAGCTGCCTGGCCAGCGCTGTCAGCTGGGGACGGCGATTACTTTAGGCTGGTGGTTTTGAAAATATTTAACATACATGAGCTTGGCGATCCCATCTCGGCCAATCGTCTTACTAGAAGCTGCCAGTGGAGATTGCGCATGTGTACAATTACTCCGTGGATTCAGATCCGGTGTCAGGGGGGCGATAAATCTTGGTCTTCCGCTAAAGTGCAAAAGGACGATATGGTTTCCGTTTGGCGCGTTTTTTTCTTTCTTTCCTGTCGTTGCATTCTATCAACTTCATCCTCAGACTCACCGATTTCTCTAAACTGTAAATCACTTTATGAGATCTTTCCAGCACCACTCACTTGAATAGAGCACATAATATCTAACTCATTCTTCGATTCACCATTTATCTAAACTCTAAATACCTTCTTTAACTTTCAAGCATCACTAGAATAGAGCACATATCTAATTCGTTCCCAGATTCAGTGATTTTTCTAAACTCTAGAAGATCTTTTATCTTTCCAGCATCACTCACTTGAATAGAGCCCATACTATCTACTTCATTGTCAGACTGATCTCTATAACACCTTCTGAGATAATTTCAGCATCACCCACTTGAATAGAGGACCTTATATCTACTTCATTCTCAGATTTATCGACTTTATAACATCAGTTTTTTTTTAAACCGTTCAAGCATCACTCACTTGAATAGAGCACATATACTATCTACTTCATTCTCAGACTTGCCGATTTCGCCATAACACCCTCTCTGTTCTTTGTGTGAATGAAATAATGTATGAAAGAGAGTGATAGAAGGGTAGAATATTAAACGGGCCTGCGTGCCCAATTCTTAACCCTTTTAAAATAAAGTTCGTTCGTTCGTTCGTTCGTTCGTTCGTTCGATCGTTCGTTCGTTCGTAGCCCCGCTTATTTAATTCAAAAACTGTCTATATTTTTCCTCAAACATGATTTATATTCTTTCTCAAGATCGTTTACCTGCCTCAAACATGATTTATATTCTTTGTCAGCATCACATATCTTCTTCTTCTTCTTCTTCAGCGTTCCGAGCCATTGAGGTTCTTTGCTGCAAATACAATCCGTCTCCATTCGTCTCTCTGGTGGACCTTCTCTTGCCAGTCGTTGATTCCAAGTGCTTGTAGGTCTGTACATGTATTATCTCTCCACCGCCTTCTTGGTCTACCTAGGGGTCTACGGTCATTTATTTCCTGAGTGTAAGCGAGTTTTGTTTCCCTATTATCTTCCATTCTTTCTATATGCCCCAGCCATTGCAGTCTATTAGCCTTCATGATACCAGTGATTAGCGGGGACTTAAACAGATCATAAATGTCTTTGTTACTTCTTCTTTTCCACTCTCCACTTTGTGTATCCCTAATGGGTCCAAAGATGCGTCTTAAAATTTTGTTCTCAAAGGTTTGTAACAAGGCTTCGTCTCCTTTCGTTGTACTCCATGTTTCAGAGCCATACAGCACAACTGGTCTGATCAGTGTTTTGTATATTGTGATTTTGGTGTTACCGAGATAGCGCCTTTGATTTTAGTAGATGTTGTAGTGCATAGTATATCTTATTTCCAGAGTTGATTCTAGTTTGTATTTCTTCCCTTATGATGTTGGAGCAGTTGAAGATTGTACCCAGGTATGTTTCCGTTCTTTTAATGGTCATATTATCTATTTGTATGTGGCCAGAGTTTCTAGCCATTCCGTCTCTTGAAATTACCATATATTCTGTCTTATCTTGGTTGATAACCAGCCCCATCTGTTGGGCTTTTCCATTTAAGTGAGTCAATATTTCCAATGTCTTTTGTTCACTTTGCCCTATAATATCTATATCATCTGCATAACCAAGCAGCTTGGATGTTCCTCCAATATCACATTTCTTCCATTCTTGTGTAAAGAAAACAACTTTGTGTTTTGTACTAATGTAGGAGGTCTTATAAAAGAAATAGGTGTACGTTATACACGAAATGATTAGCGATTTTTCATTGACAGATCTGAAAGAAGTTTGAAAGCTATTCTCTTACACAATGGTAACAAATATGGCTCAATTCCAATTGCTAATTCTACGACAATGAAGGAGTATGCTACAATAAGCACAGTTCTGGAAAAAGTGAAGTATTTAGAACATAACTGAATGGTTTGTTTAGATCTTAAAATGATACACTTCTTGCTTGGCCAGCAAGGGGGATTCATTTGATATCCTTGCTTTATATGTTTGTGGGGTAGCAGAGCAAAAGATACGCACTGGACAAAAGAAAGATAGATAAACAATGCTAGTGATAAAGTTTTAATACATTTTTAGTGTTTTATATGAAGGCATAAATGCACAGTAATTACATATAATATGAATGCAGTTTACAGTCAAAATGTCACTGATGGCACCTAACTCTAAGCCTGTACATAACAATTGCCATACTAAGAAGTTTATTCTTAGTTATCTCAAAAACTAGAGCTGATTTATGGGGGGGGGGGGGAATCTGATTACATTTTTGGAATCAGAAATGGAACCAGCCTACAATGGAAACCAGGACATGTCTAGGAGATACAGACGATCGGCGTGACGTTGACCAGGTCATTTTGTCAGTGTTGATGGTTCCATACATGGCGATCTAAAGTCTATAAACGGGACCTTTATAACTTACTTAAAGAAATGTTTAATACGTTTCTCTTTAATTTTAAACAATGTAGTTAAATACTGCCCATCTATTTCACGCCTGACTGACGTTCTGCATTCACGTCATGTGATATAATATGGACGGGATCGCCAAAAGATCCGAGTCTAATTGAGCGTCACGTTCGTACGAAAGAAGGAGATAACGCCCGCCATTTTTTTTCCCGGTAAATTAGACACACTTTTACACAGTCCTTCAGTTTCCAATCTCAGTAAATGTCACGTCTGCTGCACCTAGCTGCCTGGCCAGCGCTGTCAGCTGGGGACGGCGATTACTTTAGGCTGGTGGTTTTGAAAATATTTAACATACATGAGCTTGGCGATCCCATCTCGGCCAATCGTCTTACTAGAAGCTGCCAGTGGAGATTGCGCATGTGCACAATTACTCCGTGGATTCAGATCCGGTGTCAGGGGGGCGATAAATCTTGGTCTTCCGCTAAAGTGCAAAAGGACGATATGGTTTCCGTTTGGCGCGTTTTTTTCTTTCTTTCCAGTCGTTGCATTCTATCAACTTCATCCTCAGACTCACCGATTTCTCTAAACTGTAAATCACTTTATGAGATCTTTCCAGCACCACTCACTTGAATAGAGCACATAATATCTAACTCATTCTTCGATTCACCATTTATCTAAACTCTAAATACCTTCTTTAACTTTCAAGCATCACTAGAATAGAGCACATATCTAATTCGTTCCCAGATTCAGTGATTTTTCTAAACTCTAGAAGATCTTTTATCTTTCCAGCATCACTCACTTGAATAGAGCCCATACTATCTACTTCATTGTCAGACTGATCTCTATAACACCTTCTGAGATAATTTCAGCATCACCCACTTGAATAGAGGACCTTATATCTACTTCATTCTCAGATTTATCGACTTTATAACATCAGTTTTTTTTAAAACCGTTCAAGCATCACTCACTTGAATAGAGCACATATACTATCTACTTCATTCTCAGACTTGCCGATTTCGCCATAACACCCTCTCTGTTCTTTGTGTGAATGAAATAATGTATGAAAGAGAGTGATAGAAGGGTAGAATATTAGACGGGCCTGCGTGCCCAATTCTTAACCCTTTTAAAATAAAGTTCGTTTGTTCGTTCGTTCGTTCGTTCGTTCGTTCGTTCATTCGATCGTTCGTTCGTTCGTTCGTTCGTTCGTAGCCCCGCTTATTTAATTCAAAAACTGTCTATATTTTTCCTCAAACATGATTTATATTCTTTCTCAAGATCGTTTACCTGCCTCAAACATGATTTATATTCTTTGTCAGCATCACATATATCTCTCAAATATGACTTATATTCTTTCCCAGCATCACCAATATCTATTTAAAAATATTTATTTCCTTTCTCAGCATGGTCTACTTGCCTCAAACATAATTTATATTCTTTGTCACCATCACATATATCACTCAAGCACGATTTATATCCTTTCCCAGCAGCTATCGTCGCCTTATCGCTGACATGTTTTATATTTTTTCTCAGTTGTTACAAACTTATTCTTACATCTCTGTGATGTCTATTCGTCTCAAACACTTTATATCTTACTTACTCGTCACGTTTACTTGCCTAAAACACGATCTATCTTCTATATCAGTCTTGCCTACTGCTTTCATACAATATGTAATATTTCTTATTCTCGCCTACTTCTTTAAAAACATTATGTATCTTCTTGTTCAGTTTTATCTATTTCCATAAAGTATCACCTATTAAATTTCTTAGAAACGTCTACTTTTCTCAAACACAATCTATCTTCTCCTTCTCTCAAATGCAGTCTATCTTCTCCTCCCCTGAAACAACATCTAACTTCTCCTTCTCTCAAACAAAATCTATCTTCTCCTTCTCTCGAACAAAATATATCTTCTCCTTCATTCATACACAGTCTAACTTCTCCTTCTCTCAAACAAAATCTATCTTCTCCTTCTCTCGAACAAAATATATCTTCTTCTTCACTCATACACAGTCTAACTTCTCCTTCTCTCGAACACAATCTATCTTCACCTTCCCTACAACACAATATATCTTCTCCTTCCCTCAAACACAGTCTATCTTCTTCTTCTCTCGAACTCAATCTATCTTCTCCTTGAGTCGAACACAATCTAGCTTCTCCTTCTCTCAAACACAGTCTAACGTCTCCTTCTCTCGAATACAGTCTACCTTCACCTCCCCTAAAAAACATCTATCTTCTCCTTCTCTCAAACACAGTCTAATTTCTCCTTCTCTTAAACACAATCTATCCTCTCCTTCTCTCAAACACAGTCTAATTTATCCTTCTCTCAAACACAATCTATCCTCTCCTTCTCTGAAACAGTCTAATTTATCCTTTTCTCAAACACAATCTATCCTCTCCTTCTCTCAAACACAGTCTAACTTCTCCTTCTCTCGAACACAATCTATCTTCACCTACCCATAAAAAATATATCTTCTCCTTCTCTCAAACACAGTCTATATTCTCCTTCTCTCGAACACAATCTACATTCTCATTCCCTCGAACAAAATCTACATTCTCATTCCCTCGAACAAAATCTATCTTCTCTTTCATTCAAACAGTCTAACTTCTCCTTCTCTCGAACACATTCTACATTCTCCTTCTCTCGAACACAATCTATCTCTCCCCCTCCCCCAATCAAACAAAATCAATCTTCTCCTTCTATCAAACACAGTCTTATATCGCCTTCTCTCAGACACAGTTTAACTTCTCTCAAACACACTCTATCTTCTCCATCCATCAAACACAGTCTAATGTCTCTTTCTCTCAAACGCAGTCTATATTCTCCTTCTCTCAAACTTACTCTAACTTCTCCTTCTCCTGAACACAATATTTCTTCTCCTTCTCTCAAACACAGTCTAACTTCTCCTTCTCTGAAACACAGTCTATCTTCTCCTTTTCTCAAACAAAGTATAATATCTCCTTCTCTCAAACACAGTCTATCTTCCCCTTTTCTCAAACACAATCTAACTTCTTCTTCTTTCAAACACAATCTATCTTATTTTGCTGACTCGCCAACATCTCTCAGACACAATCTATCTTCTTTCGCTGTCTCGCATTCTTCTCTCAGACAAAATCTACTTCTTTCCCTGTCTCATCTACTTCTCTGAGACACAATTTACCCCTGTCGCTGTCGCGTATACTTCTCTCGGACACAATCTATCTTCTCTTTCTCTCAAGCACAATCTATCTTCTCCTTCTCTCAAACACCATCTATCTTCTTTCGCTGTCTCGTCTACTTCTCTCAGACACAATCTACCTCTTTCGTCATCTTGTCTTCTTCTCTTAGGCACAAACTATCTTCTATCTCAGCTTCATTCACCTGCATTAAAACAGATCTATCTTTTCTGGAATGGGAGAAGAACAAGCCGAACAAAAATTAGAACAATGAAAAGAGAATAACACTTTGAAAAGAAAAAGAAAAATAAAACAAAACATTCTTCTTGGGATTCGGAGATAAGTAGCAAAACAATTTTTTTTTCTTCAAATTTTAATTTTCTTTTCATTGTTATATCTAATAATATTTTCATCTTTTCATTCTTCTCATCCCATTCTCATGCCTTAATGTAGTTACCGGGGGATCTTCTCCGTGATTATATGTTGTGTTGTGTGTATGTATTTGTTTGCTGATGAAGGCTAGTCGCCGCAACGTCCTGCATTTGTCAAAATTCTGTTCTGTAAAGCTGCATTACTTTGTGTTATTTTATATCTAAATATTAAGCACAACCCACTACTGGCAACGCCGATCGCATTCTGGTATGAACCTAAGGCCTATCCACGTCAATATGGAAGCACTATACTCGAGTTTCGCCCTCGTTTGAGCTCGTCAGTAGTGCATATCCTTGACCGGATCCGGAAACAGTCCCGGATCACGCGTGTGAAGCGGGTGTGTAACCACGCGGCACACACTGGACACACCAAATTATCACAACAGAATATCACAACGTTACCCATCGTAGGCTATGCTCAAGATTGCCCAAGGCTTCACACGCGTGATCCGGGACTGTTTCCGGATCCGGTCAAGGATATGCACTACTGACGAGCTCAAACGAGGGCGAAACTCGAGTATAGTGCTTCCATATTGACGTGGATAGGCCTTAGGTTCATACCAGAATGCGATCGGCGTTGCCAGTAGTGGGTTGTGCTCAATATTTAAATTTCAAATCCCGAAACAACCACATCATCAATTATTTTATATCGTTTATATTTCCACAGCTTTACCGCAGTTCCACTAATCTTATTCATTCTGCCCTATGCCGGGATCGCACGCGGTACCTTATGAACCTCAGACGGCCATCATAACCTCTCAGCCACGGCGTCCATAGACAATCACTTCCGGAAACGTGTGAGAGACCTTGAACTCGCTGACCCATAATACCTCATTAGCTCCCGGGTTTATTTTACAGCGGAGGGATGTTTATATTGTGTGTAAACCGTCCCCAGGTCGGAGGAGGTAATAGTTTATCTCAACACCGGGAAAGCCCGATCTGTGTCAGCTGTCTAAACGCCAATAGCATTTTTGTTGTGTTTTTGTTTCTTAGAAAAACGGTCAAGTTCATGATTAGACAGGAGGGACGATTCTGGAATTGAACGGGCGAATGAGGTTCATTAGCACAATGGTTTGTGAGCGTTTTTAATTCAACAAAGACTGAATTCATTTGGAACAAGAAAAGGTCAAATTTCCGTTTTTAAATACTCGGCGCAAAACAGGGGACTTTACAACAAAACAGGGGACTTTACCACAAAACAGGGGACTTTACAACAAAACAGGGGACTTTACCACAAAACAGGGGACCTTATCACATCTGAAATTGTTTTCTATTTTATTTTTCTGCATTCGCTCGTCTTTAACTCGAGCATAGTCCAAACATGTGGTGCTACTTTTAGTGCAATGGAATAATTTTTGTGTGCGGATAGCTTTCCCTATTACCTGTGTCCATCGCGATCAGGCGAATCCACACTGACTTCTGAGGTATTTGTAATTTACGTCCCAAAGTCAATGACGAGAAGTCAAAATGTTAGTCCAAACTGATCGGTTAGGGTCAAACCCGCTACCACAGCATCAGCACACCGGAAGTTTAATAACGAGCGCCCTTATCCATTCCTTCCAACTGAATATCATCATCATCATCATAATCGACGACGTGGCCTAGATGTTGTAAACGCGTTATATATAATGTTACACTTTCATAGAGTATATACAAGTGTATATAATGTTCTACTTTCTTAAAGTATATCTAAGTATATATAATGTTCTACTTTCTTGAAGTATACATAATTACATTTAATTTTCTACTTTCTAAAGTATATATATATATTGCGCTCGCTCGCTTTGAACTCAAGCGTAGTCCATACACACCATTTATAAGTAGCGATGTAGCGATTGACTGAATTTTGCGTATGGGTTAGCTTCCCTATTAACAGTGTCCCTCGCCGTCAGGCTAACCCACTCCGACTTCAGAGGTACTTGTAATTAACGTCCCCAAGTCAAGGATGACAGGTCATAATTTTAGTCCAGCTGTCCGGTGTAGGGGATGAACCGCTTACCTCGGCATCAGCACACCGGATGTTTAACAACACGCGTCCTTATCCATTCGGACATGCAGACCTGCGATAAAGTATATATATAAGTACATCGTAAACTGATTAGAGAAATTAGACGTAGACAGTCAAAATTTTTTGGACATGTTATGAGAAGAAATGAATTGGAAAACTTAGTGACAACTGGCAAGATCGAGGGGAAGGGACCAAGAGGAAGACCGAGAGGAAAATACCTGGATGGCTTGGCCACATGGCATGGACGAGACAGGAACACTGAGCTGATCCACGACACTGGTGATCGAGTGAAATGGCGAGTCATGACCGCCCACGCTTTCCGGCATGGCATATGATTGATTGATTGATTGATAAGTACATATAATGTTCTACTTTCATAAAGTATATATAAGTACATATAATGTTCTACTTTCATAAAGGATATAAAAGCACATATAATGCTCAACTTTCATAAAGTATATATAAGTATATATATATTATATTCTACTGCCATAAGCTTCTCCCAGGCAGTTGTTGTTTGTTGCTCTGACAATCCAGGTGTACTCACTGCATGCGTGTCAGAAGCAGCATCTCATATTCCTTCAATCTCTTCCTACTTTGTTCATGCAAGTTCCAGGATTCAATTCCATAGAACATTTCCACATGAAGCAATGCTGTACAGAACAAATGGAACCAGAGGAAGAGGCCGACCATGTATGCGATGGGCAGAGGGAATAACAGAGTCCAAGGGAATCTCGATATATGAAGTCCATAAACGGGCACTCTCCCGCTGTTTATACTTCACCTCGACACCGCAAGGTACAAGAGGATCAAGATGAGATTATGAGCTGGTATAATGAGATGAGATGATGATATTATGAGAAAAGATGATGAGATAAGATGGCAAGATAAGATGTGATGAGCTGAGATGATGAGATGAGTGCTCTCTTTCTGACATTCCGAAATGAAAATACTGGAGGAAAGAAATTCAGGGGGGGGGGGGGGGACAAGAAACTAGGCCGCTGAATTTTATTTCTGAACTGTCTTAGTGGGCTCACAGGGTTCCCCAGTTGATTTCTGTGTAATACGTGTACTAAATTGAACCGACCAATCATTTCTCTTCTTTAAATGTTTGTGAATATACTGGACACAGCAATACGGCCCGATGTGTTTGTGTGTTTGTTACTTGACATATGCTGGTGTAATATAAAATGACGAGACCTATGGTGTTATCTCAGTGGTTTGATACGAATTATGTCCGTATTCCATAGCTGCGGGGTCAGCTATATGATAGACCTGGCTAATGAAGACACTTTTTTGGAGTGTCTAGTTGGTCATGCGTCGAAGTACACTTGTTCCTGCAGCGAGGCGCTGTCGTCGTTTGGAGGTGACAGGTTCGAATCGCGGCCGGTAACTATAGCTTTTGAAATTGTATGTTGTCTAGTGTGTCCTCTAATCTTTATTCCCTTCTTCTCCTTCTATTAGCGCTAAACAATTTGTGAACTAGCTGAATTGAAGAGTGCTTGAGATGAGATACGAATTCATACAGTTCATACTGTGACGTTGTATGCACAATTCATACTGTGACGTAGTGTGCACAATTCATCTTGTGATGTAGTGTGCACAATTCATCTTGTGATGTAGTGTGCACAATTAATCTTGTGATGTAGTGTGCACAATTCATCTTGTGATGTAGTGTGCACAATTCATCTTGTGATGTAGTGTGCACAATTCATCTTGTGATGTAGTG
Organism: Cepaea hortensis; assembly: GCA_963921405.1. NCBI lineage: Eukaryota > Metazoa > Mollusca > Gastropoda > Stylommatophora > Helicidae > Cepaea > Cepaea hortensis. The sequence continues at coordinate 12,919,495 of OY992895.1, forward strand.
TGCACAATTCATCTTGTGATGTAGTGTGCACAATTCATCTTGTGATGTAGTGTGAACAGTGTGCTCGCCCCATATTTTTACAGACTTGTCGGAACTCTATGAGTGATGTGGTCATACTTCCACAAGCCGCCTTTACTCTCCAGAACATTTCTTGGGACCCGTTTTAGTAGAAAAATCACCGTCATGAGAAGGATGTGAACAGTTGACCACAGGGCTGGCAGCAAACGTGCTAGCTACTGGGTCACCGCGCCTCCCTGAAGAGACTGGCTAGTGGCACAAACAACAATAAATACCTAACATCGAACCACGGTGTTCCCTTAGTGAGTTTAAACACAGCGAATACTTCGCCAGGCGAGACATCATGCTACATATTGTTTGTGTCTTCTGTGTTTAGAATTAAATACAGTATATATATATATATATATATATATATATATATATATATATATATATATATATATATTTCGCAAATGTTTGGTTGACTTCTCGTTCAGAAAGCGATGACAAAGTACTGAAGAAATTGCCTAGACAATAAACCTGGAGGTGGGGTTGATCGCAACGTTCTGCAAAGGACACGAGCCATTTTTGTGTTGGACCTGATGGAGATTGTCTGGACCGAAACCTGAGACAGGTGTGACGTTATTTCACGGATGTATTCGTGTATTGTCATACATCTGTGTACAGTATAAATATATGTTCAGTTCATTTGCATATGTTAAATTTATTTGTAAATGTTCACTTCATTTACACATTACAAATGTTCTATTTATTTACATATATTTATTTCTGTCACACAATTCTCAGGTTGCTTGCATTTTTAGTATATGTACACATGATCAGTTCATTTACACATATTCAGTTTATATATGTTTCATATGTTAAGTTCATTTACATAATTTAATTTCATTTATAAACTGTCAAACTGTCACTGTCATTTACTGCCAATATAGTACCTTGCGGTGTATGGCAGGGGGGTATTTGAGCCTGAGGAATTAAGGCCGCCTGGCTAGTGCAGTCGCCGCGAACTGTGCAGGTTAGGGTTTTCTTTTTGCCCCCGACAGAAAAAAATCCCACACCTTACCGAGGGATAGTTATTTACATATGTTCACTTTTCATTTCACTTACACATTCTCAGTTCATTGACATAATTCCATCTACTTTACAATTGTTCATTGTATTTACAAATGTTCATTTCTTGTACACTTGCTCAGTTCATTGGCAAGCTGACGACAGCACGCCCATGCCAGTTTGACTGAGAATTCTCAAATGGCGTGCTCATGTTTGGCAGATTTCTCAATTCGATGATTGTTCCTGGCACTGAGGTCAACTCCCTGCCCCGGGCAATGAGAGGATTGCCTGAAAGTGGATCTGTGGCTCAGATGTATTGCTAGATTGCCTGTTCAGACTCTGTGACAAGATTACTAGTCTGTTGTCTGTTTTTGGTGTGTCTGTATTTTGGCTTGTCAGTTAATCAACGATCTATAAATATATTCTGTGTGGTTTGTGCGTATGCACCTTATATGAACATGTATGGTTTTTCCCAGAGAAAAGCGCTCATGTTATTTAACGAAGCAGGGAAATGTAAACACAGAGGACACGTACAATAAGTTGCACAATTTATTGCCGGCATATTTTCATGGCGAAAGTAGCCTTTAGCAAGATGAAAAACATACTGACCAATGAAAAGATGTCAATTGAAACGAGACAAAGAGTGTTGAGGTGCTAAATAGAATCTGTACTTTTGTATGAAAATGAAACGTGGACAATGAGCAGTAAGGCTGAAAAACATCTGATGGCTGTAGAAATGTGGTTTCTGAGAAGAATGCAAAGAATACCATGGGCAGACAGAAAAACCAATGACCAGGTACTACAGGAAACAAATAAAAATCGTAAATTGATTAGAGAAATGAGATGTAGACAGTCAACATTTTTTGGACATGTTATGAGAAGAATAAATTGGAGAACTTGGTGACAACTGGCAAGATCGAAGGGAACAGACTAAGGGGAAGATCGAGAAGTAAATACCTGGATGGCTTGGCCACATGACATGGTCGAGGCAGGAACACTGAGCTGATCCACGACTCTGGTGATCGAGTGAAATGCCGAGTCATGACCGCCCATGCTTTCCGGCATTAACAGTTAATAGTTAATAGATAATCGGTATTTCCGATTTTGTTTTCCTTTAGCCGAAACTAATGATCTTAGTCAGATATGACTGAGACAGAAATCGGTATTGCCAGCCTTCTGTTAGCGCTTGATCTTTGGCGGCGCTCATCAATCATAATAGCCACCAGTTTCAGGCGGAGAGGGGTGGGAGGGGGGGGGGGTGCAAATCGGAGGGTACAAGCCTTATACTGGTGCTAGAAAAATGCAACCTAAAGATTGAATGTCATGCAAGGCGAATCAGGCCCTAAGCTTTGGTCAGCAACTGGTCTAGGATCGAAGCTCCGATAGACGGACAGTAGATAATTGCTTTGCTGATCCGATAGCTTCTTCAGCTTATCTTGTTCCAGATGCACAGGTGTTACCTTTCCTCTAGAGTAAACTAGGCAGGCCGAGAGAGGGATCATGCTGCACGGGCAACACATGGTCTCTATATTTCAGCCCAGGCTTGGGGCTACGGAGAGATCATTGTGCTTTTTGTTATGTTTTTTGAAGCACAATGTAACAAACTATCGTTTATCAAGACGGCATGGTTCCAGTAGATCATAAATCAGATGTCGTTTCCATAATCAAGGATTTCTGCAGTGGACCCAAACACTGTCAGACTCTCGCCCTGACTGTACATTCTGTCAGACTCTCGCCCTGACTGTACATTCTGTCAGACTCTCGCCCTGACTGTACATTCTGTCAGACTCTCGCCCTGACTGTACATTCTGTCAGACTCTCGCCCTGACTGTACATTCTGTCAGACTCCTTGTTCGTCCACATCTTGATGTTATCTTCCCACTTGTGTTGTTGTCTACCTCTTGCTCGCTTGCGTTCAGTCTCACCCTCCAGTATGGTTTCTATAAGAGGGTTATTCTTTTAACATGACCAAACTATTTCACTTTATTCTTTTTTATTTCTTTCATCGACCCTCTTGTCATTCCCAGTTTTTTTCTCCCCTTTTCTAGTACCTCTCTATTCGATTGTGTTTATTGCCATGCAATATGACATATTCTTCTGTATATCCACATCTACAGGGCCTCTATTGTTCTGTCTTCTTGCTTATTCATTGTCCATGCTTCCTCGCCATACAGTAGTGTTGAATATTCATAACATATGGCATTGTTTCTGATAGAGCCGTCTTGTTCATTTTCCGTCAGTCCATGGTAATGTTTGATCACATTATGAGAAGAAATAAATTGGAGAACTTGGTGATAACTGGCAAGATCGAGAGGAAGAGAACAAGGGGAAGACAGAGAAGTAAATACCTGGCTTGGCCACGTGGTATGGTCGAGACAAGAACACAGAGCCGATCCACGACTCTGGTGATCGAGTGAGATGGCGCCCACGCTCATAGGCATGGCGCATGATGTATGAATGGCATTCTTCGCATTTACTCTGAGACACCACGGTGCTCAGTTTGTTATTGTCCATGTTTTAAATGCACACAACAGTATGCATAGCACTTTTGCACAGATTTATTAGCTCAGTCCACAGCTTGTTATTGGTGAGTATGTGTCCAATCTATCCAAATTCTACATTCACCAGGGCGATTCTTGTTCATTATGATTCGATAACTCAGGCAATTTCATATTTCCAATATGAAATTGCGTGAGTTATCGAATCATAATGAACAAGAATCGCCCTGGTGAATGTAGAATTTGAGTTTTAACACAAAAATGACTAATTAAAGAAAATAATAAGATCATATTCAGCCAAAACAGAATGAGATAATGAGAGAAGCCATAGATCTTCAGGGCGCTGGGACATTCTGGGTCGTTGTTGATTGCCTCCATTGTTTTTTCCTTTCACGAACTTTCCCGTCTTCCTTTGGTGTACTTAGAAAACAGTTAGTTGCATATCCTTTACAGAACATCGCAGTCAACTCCAGCATTTTTTGAGCTGTTTTTGATTTCTTGGCAAGATTACTTTCAGTAGTTTGCCATTGCCTTCTGAGGGTTACTTAGTTGCATATCCTTTACAGGGCGTCGCAGTTAACTCCAGCATTTTGGCTGAGATTCCTGGGCAGTTTTACGTTTAGTAATTTGCCATTTATTTCTGAACGACCGGCACTCATACCGTTATATGAAAACCAACGCAAGGTGATCAGCTTCCAAATCGCCCGCAAGTGTGTTTCGAACGCGGTACGCTGGATGACGAATTGTGTTCGCTACCCGTTTGTCGCAGAGCTGGCCATCTTTCTGAGGATACTGGAGTTTAGAATAAACGAAACTAACCCCACTGTAAGAAACGAATATTTAGTTTCCACACTCCATACCCCGTCAGCAAGCAATATTTCGTTTTCACCTCCCACAACTGTCAGCAAGCAATATTTGGTTTTCACCTCCCACAACCGTCAGCAAGCTATATTTGGTTTTCACCTCCCACAACCGTCAGCAAGCAATATTTGGTTTTCATATCCCACAACCGTCAGCAAGCAATTTTTTTTTTCACCTCCCACAACCGTCAGCAAGCAATATTTGGTTTTCACCTCCCACAACCGTCAGCAAGCAATATTTGGTTTTCACCTCCCACAACCGTCTGCTAGCAATATTTGGTTTCCACGACCTACAACCGTCAGAAGCAATATTTGGTTTCCACCCCCCACAACCGTCAACAAGCAATATTTGGTTTCCACCCCCCCCCCCCCCCCGTCAGCAAGCAATAGTTGGTGACCATCCCATTTCCGCGTCAGCAAGCAATATTTGGTTTCCATCATCCTCCCCCGTCAGCAAGCAATATTTGGTTTCCATCCCCTCCATCGTCAGCAAGCAATATTTGGTTTCCTAAGCAGTAACATATCTATTCCGAGCTTGCAGTGGACCCTCCACGCGGTGTATACAAAACGTGGGTGCTAATTATGCACTATGAACATTCGGGGAGATAGCAGTGCACGAAAATATTAATCACCACAGAACGCATGCACGTATGTTCTGATGCCACGTGTGTTCACTGATTTATGCTTCCTTCCTGTGTCTTGTACAAGTAGAGATCAAAATCCGTGAATGAACTTGTGTGTGCGCGCGTGTGCGCGTGCGCGAGTGCGCGCATGTGCGCGCGTATGCGCTGTGTGTGCTGTGTGTTGGTGTGTGGATGATGTGTGAGTGGGGTGGGGTGTGTGCGTGCGCTGTGTGTACTGTGTGTGCTGTGTGTGCTGTGTGTGTGTGTGTATATATGTGTGTGTGTGTGTGGGGGTGGGTAGGAGGCGTGGGCTGGCGGAGTGAGGTCAGCTTTAACCTTCTTATTTAGTCTGCAGATCATCCACATTGCACATCGAACAATTCCGTCCATGCGTGCTCGGATCCCCTTTATTAATAAATCTCGCAGCTTGTAGCGGCTAACGACACCAGTTCTGTGTTAGTTTATTAATCTTCTTTGGCTTCCTGCATTGTGTTCTTATCTGGCCACACCTCTTTTAACATGTTCTTCTCGCAGTCTTACCTTGATTGTAGATTGACAGTCATCACTTGGTTCTCGCAAAAGCCTTACTTCTCGTAGAGCATGCAGTATATCAGCCTGGTCCATGGCTCGTCCGCCCTCCACAGTAGCCTTATCCGCCAGCCTGACAGCCTGCTCATTTCCTTGTACACCCCCATTCTTTGGTGTAAAAATGAAACTAATCTTTGCCAGCCGTGACCACCCCAGAGACGCCACCCACTGTAAAATCACCTTGTGACATGTCTAAATAAGGTAATACGCAGAATAGAAAGGACAAGAAAAGGACATTATAACTGCAGGTTAGCATGTTCAAATGGATAAGATCACTCGTTCCTAAACATCCGGTGTGCTGATGTCGAGGTAGCGTGTTCAACCCCCTCAGTTGGACTAAAATGTTGACTTCTTATCCTTGACTTGGGGACAAGTACCTCTGAAGTCCTCATGGCTAGGGACACTTGCAATAGGGACAGCTAATCCATATACAACAATCAGTCCATTGCACTTGAAGCAGTAGCATGTGTTTGGGCTATTCTTCAGTGAAAAGCGAGCAAGCAGCAAAAAACCCTTGTAAATAAATGAAGAGTTTAAAATGTTAAATGCATATTCTTTACAGGACTTAGCAGTCAACACCAGCATTTTTGGCTGTTCGTGATTCCTGGACAAGTTTACGTAGTTTGCCATTGCAACTGAACAGTACACAGACAATGTAACATCTATTGAGAGATGTTTTGAAGAGAATAGAACAAGAATCGCTGTAGCGAAGGTAGCCTTTTGCCAGATGGAAAACACTGACCAATAAAAAGATGTCATTTGTAACGAGGAAAAGAGCGTTGAAGTGCAACATACAACCTACATTTTTGTATTGATATGAAGCGTGGACAATGAGCAGACACGTTGACACACATCTAATGGCTATGGTAATGTGGTTTCTGAGGAAGATGCAAAGAATACCATGGGCAGACAGAAAAATCGATGAGCAAGTCCTTCAAGAAACAAATGAAAACTGATTAGAGAAATTAGAAGGAGACAGTCGACATCTCTTAGATACGTTGTAAGAAGAAATAAACTAAAGAACTCGGTGACAACTCGCAAGATTGAGGAGAAAAGAACAAAGAAAAGACAGAGAAGTAAATAACTGGCTGGCTTGGCCACTTGGCATGGTCGAGACAAGAACACAGAGTTGATCCACCATTTTGGTGATCGTGTGAGATGGGGGGGGGGGGGCGGGGGGATGACCACCTACGCCTATCCGTATGTCACATGATGATGATGAAACAGACAAGATTACTAAATAATACTGTATGAATATATATAATAGAACATACACCTTTTAACTGAACAGATAAACAGACTTAGACAGTAAAAAAAAGAAATCAAGAAGAAGGAAAACTAAACACTGAAATGACAAATAGAAGACAACAGCAATTATTTAAACATTAGCCATTGTAGTATTATTTTCTAAATTGCTTTTATCTATACATTAAAACAAGACATTAAATGAACGCAGAAGGAGTGAGGAAAACAAATAAGGGATTACAATAAAAGAGAATGGGGAAAAGGGTGGGGGTAATCTTTAAAAAAAAAAAGAAAGAAAATGGAAGATTTAAAAAATGCAGACGATGCATGACTTCCAATCTTTGCCAGATTATTGTTCAGCTGCAGGCCAAAAACATTTCTTGACATCATCAAAATGGCTTTCATCTTTGATGCTAAATCTGGGTAATTGGATCTGATAGAATTCGCTCCAGTTCATTCATGCAAGGGTCACTGGTTTGACCTCCATAGCACAGAAGTTCAGGGCCCGTCTGATATATAAGAGCGAGGGAGTTTGATAATCAGATATGCAATCTTCCAGATCTAGCCAGAAGACATTGAATAGGTTCTGGCTCCGACACATCTCTCATTGAGACAACATAACATGGTCCAAAAAAATGTTGGATTTCGGCAACAATTTTATTCCCAGCTTAGATTGTTTTGTTTTAATTTGTTTGTTTATGTTTTCGTGTTTTTAAAAAAATTCTTTTATGTGTGTTTTGTTTAATCTTTGGTGGTTTTGCTTGTCCAGCATCAATTTTATTAGCGGGCGGGTTAGCGAAGTTGATAGCAAACTGCGGCAATGTCATGAGATGAAGAGGGTCGGACGCCGGCTCGAAGCCCAGGCTCATCGTCTGCGAAAGTGAGGTAAAGAATGGCCACATATTCCTTCGTGCATTCAGGCCTGCACTATGTGAAATCATTTCACAGACTGCATGTTCAGAAAAATGGCGGGCGGCCGGTCACTGAACTAACTGGGTTGCCTTCTGCAGTAGTGTATGGCTGGTGGTTTCCTAGTGACTGCCGCTTCCATCCACGATGAACTGTATTTTTCCTGGCGGACTTTTGTATTGGCATTCTAGCAGCGGTATTATTCATAGTATACCTGTGCAGAATGTTGGCTTGCCGAGACTACTGTCTGTTCCACTTTTCACATGGGGCAGTGAGGAGCATTTTATGTGATATTCACTGGCACAGGAACGGAGCATAATGCGGCGACACTTTGCCGTGAAGTTGTAACCGCGATTAATTAACTTCGTATATCCGTAGCAAGAAACTTCATTGGGACAAATATTGTATATATTTTTAAAATGTATATCACTTTTATTAGCGACTGGTTGGTGTAACGGTTAGGAGGTTGCACTGACAGTGGCATGGGCGCGGTATTGCAAGGGTTGGATGCCTCCTCATGTCGTTCGCAAGACTTCACACGCTAAACTCGCAGAGAACTCTACAGCTGCACATTGGTAGCATGCCTATAGAAAGTGTAACCGAGCACAAAGCACTGTTTTATCATAGATCAAAATCTAACCTTTAACTCCCATGTTCATGCTCTCGTTAAACAAATAGCCAAAAAAGTATACCAACTTGCCAAAATTAAAAATTTCCTTGAAGAAAACACAAGAAAGATATTCTATACTTACCATATACAAACACATACTGATTATTGCTCCACAATCTGGGATGGATGCTCCAAATCAATAACAAAACGCCTCTATTCACTCCAGAAAAGGGCAGTGCGTTTAATTAATGGTGAAAAGCTTACCGACAATTCTAACCTACATAATCGTCTTCGGTTACTGCAACTCCACAAACGCCTACTTTTTTAATAAGGCTTAACTAATTCACAAAATCCTATTTCAAAATGCTCCAAGCTACCGTTGTCCATTGTTTAAATATAACGCAAGACTAGCGAACGACTAAATATACTCTATGTCCCTAACCTAGGATAGACTTTTATAAAACAAGCTTAGTATACTCTGTAGCTCAGTTGTGGAACAATCTTCCACAAGAAATCAAAAACACCACCAATCATTATACATACATTCGCAACCTGTTTGAACATTACCTCAGTACAGACTACATTCCCCCATAAACAAAAATAAACGAAGACAATAATAATGGTAAATTATCTCAAACGACAACTAGCCAAAAAACATCCCCATATGTATGGCACGTTACACCTTCCTTAGGTATTTATAATGCCCATGTTAAACATCGCCGCAGTGAGTCATTTGTTATTGATTATTTTTCAAGCATTTTAATGCTTGTTGTTCTGTTGTTGTTAAAAATTTGCTTCATAAGTGATGTTGAATGAAAGAATGTATGAGAGGATACATGAGAAGGGCAGCATGTCAGACGGGCCTGCGTGCCCAATTCTTAATCCTTTGAAAATAAAGATTTTCGTTCGTTCGTTCGCTACGGGGGGGGGGGGGGGGGGGGGGGCTAGCTACCTTTACCCCGTGCACTCAGGACTGAATCATATGATAGTGCTGGAACTTCACATGACCTATGCGGGTGTATGGTACGAGAATTTTGCTGGTTTATTAATCTTTTTTGGCTTCCTGCACTGTGTTCTTGTCTGGCCACACCTCTTTTAACTTGCAGTTTTTGCAGTCTGACCATAGATGTAAATTCACAGTCATCACTTGGTTCTCGCAAACGGCTTACTTCTCGCAGAGCATTCAGTATATCAGCCTGGTCCATGGCTCGTCCGCCCTCCACAGCAGCCGTACTCATTTCCTTGTAGGCAATGTTTTTTTTTTACTGTGTAAATGTAACATGCACAATGATGAACAAAAGATGAGTGTTTGGAAGGGCCGAATGTAAAACGGACCTACGTGCCCAATTTGTGACCCTTTGAAAATAAAGTTCGTTCGTTCGTTCGTTCGTTCGTTTGTTCATTCGTTCGTTCGTTCGTTCGTTCGTTCATTCATTCGTAAGCCCGCATGCTCTGGCACGAAAATGAAACTACGTTTTGCCACTTGTGACTGCTCTAGAGACAACTACTGTCTTCGGGCCCACCACATCGCTATCTTCATGAGCATACTCGTGGAGTCAATAAAGTAACATGCCCGAGTGAATGTCTGTTTCTCGAGCCATGTAATTGCTTTACTTACTGCCATGACTTCCGTAGTCAGATTACTTGTGGTCAAGGCAAAAGCACCAGAATCTTCCTTCACAATTCTCCCTCCAGCTTGAGCCATAAATGCCGATGAACTTCTCAAGTGTATGAACCAGAAACACGGACAACGAAGCCATTACAAATAAACTACAAACGTTCACTGACTGGTTCCTACACAAAATAGAAGGAGTAAAATGGTCTGACAGAATCGCCAATGGGGAGCGCAAGAATAGAAGTAGACAAAATACCAGTGAACCAAGAGGTGAAGAAAATACGAAAAAGGGGGGGGGGGGGGATGACGTTCTGAAAATATGGTGAAGAGGGGCATGGGCCAAATTTTTAGGTAGGAAATACGAAATAGGGGGGGGGGGGGGTGGATGACGTTCTGAAAATATTTAGGTAGGTAATATGAAAGGGGGGGGGGAATGACTTTCTGAAAATATGGT
>OY992895.1:12934964-13004964 GCA_963921405.1 Cepaea hortensis
TGTCTGCCACCTTCAAATATCCTATGTAGTGTAAATGCACTGGTAAGGATGTCTCTGAACTTGTTTTATCCATGCGGGGACATACAAATGATTACGCATATTCCTGACTCTTACTTAGTCAGGGGATAAAATATTTTGCCACATTATAATCTGTAACTTGGAAATATAGTGCTAAATTTTAGTACCATTCTTTTGTTAACAGATTAGTAACCACTCCATATGAGGGTGAACATATAATCATTTCATAAAATAGTGTTAGGGACAGGCCATGGTTGAATATAAATTCATGAACAATTAAACGCGTGATGTAAGTGCATGTTCGGATAGGATTCACTCCGCATCGCCTCACCGTAGTAGAAACAGAAGCGAAGATTGATGTGAATAAATTGCTTGCAATATTCAGAAGACTGGACCATGCGGCATAAGTTATTCTTATAAATACCCTCCGAATAATAGCAGTCATTGGCAAAACATATCACAGCGATTACTATCCTCATGTGCTGTACGCAGTGGGGGAAAACAATGGATGTTTTAGTTCATGAAGATAATTCAAAAACCTAGGCTCCCTGCATCATCATTATGATTATTATGTATGATTATCATGTACTTAATATCAGAGAAATGTACATGTATGTTGTTTTTTTTTGGTATGAGAATTTTCTCTGTTCTGATTGTTACTTTTTACTGTGGGAAGATACATTTTAATGTTGCACCTTGGGATTAGAGGATGTTGATGTAAGAATCCATGTGTTTGTCAGTACTTTAAGAAGCCACGGTTGAATAGTCTTGACCTAATGATGATTATAGTGCCGAAAGGAAGACGCGGCATTAGAAACCACAGGGATTCTGTATAGGCTATTCTCTTCAAGTAATGAGAGAGACAATATCAACATGTTGGATGGACAGAATGACTTCACCCATCTAATAGTCCCAGTAACAACAGAACAAAATATAAGTGAGAAAATATCTTACTCACTATGAAGAGTCAGAATGGCTCAACTCAGCAATGAGGGACAGTGGAACATGGACACCCACTCCTTTCCCCTTCTCCCCTTGTTGTTTTGTATTTGTGTTTGTAATTGTGTTGTAAACCTTTTATCATAACACAGTAGGTTAATGCTAGTGTTGTATTCTTTGTCATCCCTTTTCTATAGAAGAGAAGCAGGTGGTGGTTGAATTTGGTGGGACTATATCACTAACACTGGATCCTGGGTAAACAGCCATAAAGTGAATGTCCAAACCATAGTCTGGATCTAGCAATACCTCAATGTTTACTGCGGCACTCAATAGCTCCATAGCGAGCAACAGATAAATTAGAAGACAACTGACTGGGTGAGTGATTAAGTCCTATTTTAGTAGGAATATCCAGGATGGACTTCAAGATCTAATAATCTACAAAGATGAAGATCATCAGAGTACTGACAACAGTGTATCGTTTGCGTTACTTCTGAGAAGTATCACCAATGGCCTCATCATTCAACCAAGTCAGTGAAACTGGGACAATCCTTCTTCAAGTTACTAAAACTAACAACAGTGAGTAACCTTCAACTGTTGGTTGGATTACCAAGTTAATATCCACAATGGATAAGTCTTCGAAAGAACATCTCACAGCTGCAAAAGTCAAACATAAGGTTCCAGCCATGCAACACCAAGTTCTAGCTATGAACACCAACTCAAACAAATGGGAAGAGACACTGAAACAACATTATAGCCAAGACAAACAAATGTACCAACTTCAGAACATCTGAACCATAACTACACCAGATTACCTCAAGGTCCAAAACCTGAACACCATCAAAAGAACCACATGAAAGCAGCTAGATGAGTAAATGCCTTTACGCCTGCAACCAAAGGAATCACCTGATGGCTTGCAAACCTGGATATGTGGTGGAGTAATATTCTTCAGTTACATGCCTGCAGCAGAATCTTCAGATGAAACCAAATGAATGATTCACCACTGTATGTTCTACACAGAAATGGAATGAATGAGAACTCTATGCTGGTCCCATGTCAGCCTAACTGCCCATCATCAAGTGTGGGATGGCCTATCAACATGAACCGGGTGTGTGACAAAGCCTTTTGAACTAAATTGGGAAACGGTTAACATAAACCGAGCTGTTGGACAGTCGTCATCTTTTCATCGATAAGATGATATAGGGAAGAACCTTCTGCAGAGCTTAAGTTGCATCTCCTGAAAGTATGACAGAAATAGGCATCAATTTCAATTGGAACACAACCCAAATGGCAACCGAGTATTCTTAAATTCAGTCTCATGGAGAGAATATGTGCTTATGTATAATTCTATTCTTGGATTATGGATTAGAAACATTCGCCAGCCAACTTCGGTGGACATACTGTGAGTAGAAAATGACTGTGAGTATAATTCTGCACGGATAATTATGGACATTAACTGCTATGCACTGGAGAAGAATGCCCATCCGCAACGCCTAAATGAACACTATAATTAATTAATTTAATTATTAGTATCAACTGTTTTCATGAGGGTGGTTTTCTTCAATGACAGGAAAAGGGTAAAGATTGTTTTACATGGTAATGGTGTACACCTAAAGGGTTATGTTATGACATATATGTATAATATTTTGACACCCACTCATTATTTTTAAATATGAGAATTGTACATGGTGTCAGAAATAAATGTATGTATGTTGGGTTTCTGCACCTAGACCAATGTGATTTTATCTAGGTACAATGAGTCAAGTTAGCAGAACCTATTTGTGGTTGTTGTGTTGTTTGTAATAACCTTGTTTTTTTTCTGGGGTCACGGGGTACTATGTTGTAATACTGCATATCATTCCCATGCCTGTCTGAAAATGCATAGTGTTTATTACACCTATATATATATATGTAACTGCAGATCTTGAGTTAATACCTGAACTGTGTGTCCAAAAGTGTTGTGTACATCAAGTAAATGTGGTGTCCAATAAGTGGTTGTTTATATGTTGTGAGCATTCAATATCCTTCTAGCATCTATAGTTAATTTATAGGGTGATGAAGTGGGAAGGGAAACCTACACACAGATGCCATTGTTTCAAGGATTGAACTCTTTTCTCCTGGGATTTGTGGTAAATATCCCTGATCACCCTGCATTCTGACCAGTGACCAGAGAATCAATAATACCCCCTAGACATTTTAACGAATCATTCTCAGGAATTAAAATCCACATCCCACAAGCACACCACAGGAGCTTTGTCGTGAGAAAGGCATGGTTTGCAAGGGAGAGAGAAGCCGGGAAACGAATGTGCCCAATAATAATAAAGGCTTGGTATGAGTGTGGAGAGTGAGTCTTGTAGGCAAAAAGTACTTAGGGTCAAACGACAGGACTTTGTCAAGCTAAAGGCCTAGTCTAGAAAAGACGCCGCCAATCCAGGACCTCTTGTCAGGTCAGGCTAATTCACGCAGGTATGGTAAATAAATATATATATCTAGGAATATTATATATTTTGTTGATAGCAGCTGATGTGCTGAGACCATAAGGAGTCTCCATGTCGGCTGTACCAGAAGTTTAGGCTGGAGACGGTCACTAAATTTTGTCATCTACAGGGTCCTCCTTTTGACCGTAAAGTGAGCTGAAGGTCTCGACAGAACTTCTAGGCCTAAAGCTATGGGCAACTGATGAGGCCCGGTCAAGTCATTGGCCATACCAGGTAGAATGTTTATAACTTTGAGGGAGTCTCAGGACTAAAATTAAACGAGTGACAATATCACAACTCAAGTCTTCACATCGACTTAAGGTCAAGTGTTTGGTTTTGATACTGATTGGACCTACGCCTAATGCCCATCCTTGACCGGGACAGCGAAAGACTCTGACCCATTCCCCATACACAAACTGTTCTCCTGATATTATTACCCAACCACAATTGTGCCAAGTGATCCCATGGCACGTTCTCAGACCAATTGAGTGACTCTATTGTGTTGGCCACGGAAACCTGAAAGCCTGTTGTTCGAACAACCTACGCTGGAAAGAGAAGCCTAAGGATTTGACCGGGTGAGGTGGATGTGAACTAACTGGACAATATTAAGATCTGTGGTCTATGATGTTCAGAGTTTTCTTGCTTCATGTCTGGACTATAGTTGTCTCCTCAGTTTGTTTTTGTTTTTTTAAAGACTTTTATAGGTTCATCTGTCTTGATGTTTTTCTGTGTTGTCTTTATTACGGTATTAAATTCTAATTATAATGACTGAGACGATCGTCAGGTTATATTTGTGTCAGCCAGAAATACACTGCAGGAAATAGACCCCGAGGTCGAAAGAGAGAGTGACAGTGAGTCCGGGGAACGGAGGAGGGTTGGCAGCAAAGACTTATTCCAGCCAGGGCTATAGAATAGTATGGAAACATTGTGACAGGCTATTTGGGACCCTCCACGTAGCGTGTTACAGGAGAAAACCATCAGGAGGAAGGTGGGGGGGGGGGGAAGAAATTGTCGAAGAAGATGGTGATAATGATGATGAAAAGGAAGATGAAGTGAACGAAGAGGATTCGGGGAAGAAGAAGAAGAAGAAGAAGAAGAAGAAGAAGAAGAAGAAGAAGAAGAAGAAGAAGAAGAAGAAGAAGAAGAAGAAGAAGAAGAAGAAGAAGAAGAAGAAGAAACCAATAACAAGATGAAATAATGGGAATAAAACGAGAAAGACGTTGCATGGTACTAGTAGAAGTGGAAAAGTGGATTACGCAGAGGGAAAGACAGACAGACAGACAGACAGACAGACAGACAGACAGACAGACATAGAGTGAAAGAGAAAGATGGAGAGAGACAAAGAGAGAGAAAGAGAGAGAGAAAGAGAGAGAGAAAGAGAGAGGGAGAAAGTGAGAGAAAGAGAGAGAGAGAGAGAGAGAGAGAGAGAGAGAGAGAGAGAGAGAGAGAGAGAGAGAGAGAGAGAGAGAGAGAGAGAGAGAGAGGTTGTTAAAATGAGAAAGCTTCCGAAAGAGGGAATCCCCATCTTATATACGAAGCTGTACTAGTGAACACAAAACAGGCACCTTGCTCCAATCCATATTGGTCTGTGAACACGAATATATTTCTGCAACACGCTACCTCAAACTGGGTGACATTTCTACATACTAGTTAGTTGCATGCCGGGACGCTGAGGTGTTTCCAAGGCACCAGGGCCAGGTTCTATATTGGCCAAGACCTACTAGCACGTCCTCGCCGTGCGTCCTTGGCAACAGGTACCTTCGAGGTCCTGGCTTACGTAGTAGGATCGCTGATTCTTCCGAAGCCGGAGAATATCTGCCTTCACTGCGAGGAACCACCAGTCTGCACATCAGTTAGTCAGACACGGGACAACGGATACTCACGCAAACCTCAGTCCGGTATGACATCACATTGATGTTGGACAACAGGATGTATTCATCCGACATACAGGACTTCACGCTGAAGTTCACAGCCAGCGAGCACAAGCATGTAGCATGCCATTTACAGAGCGTGTGCAATTACTGGTGCCTTGCCGTCTTGACAGACGATAGTTATTGTACTTCAGAAACAAGGCATAAAAACCTCTTCATATCGCAAAAACCGGACTGAATTGTAGAGACCATGCGTTGCCCATGCAGCATGATCCCTCTCTCGGCCTGCCTAGTTTACTCCAGAGGAAAGGTACCACCGATACATCGGGAACACGACATGCTGCAGAAGCTGCTGGATCAACAAAGCAAAGCTCTATTTGTCCGTCTCTTGGAGCTTCGATCCTAGACCAGTTGGTGACTAAGGTTGAGAGCATGGTTTGCCCTACTACGACATGTAGTCTTTAGCAAAATAGCAAACTAGTGAACAAAAATATTGTCCAGAACATTGCAGTAAACCCCAGTATTTATTGGCTGTTTGTGATTTTCTAGGAAATTTGACGTTCAGAAGTTTGCCATCGTGGATAAAAGACAATATCGTGGCCAAGCAAGAGAAGCAGCAGAAGCAGCAGCGAAAGGAAAGCCCAGAGACCACTACAGTATCACGAGCAGATAAAAGGAAAATATACCCAACCAACGGGAAAGATCAAAACTAGTAATGGGAAAGTTCTCACCAACACTAAAGATCAACTAAACAGATGGGTCAAATAATTTAAGGAACTCCTGAATTGACCAGTACCAGAAGACCCTTCAGATATCCAGGCTGTAGAAGTGGAGCTGGATATCACCTGGGAAAAACCATCCAAAGAAGAGAATAGTAAAGCTATGAAACTTCTGAAGGATGGGAAAGCTACTGGTCCAGATGACATCCAAAGAGAGGCTGTTAAAACTAACGTAAAAGTCTCAACTGAATTACTGCATAGATTCTTTAGCAGAAACTTGGAAACTGAAGAAATGCTAGCTGACTGAAGATAATTGTATCTGGGGAAACTGGAAAGATATTAAGCTGAATAATTCTGGAGAGATTACGAGATGCCATCGATAAACAACTAATGGGTGAACAGGCCGGCTTTCGACTAAATATGTCCTGCACTGACTAGATAGTAACCCAGAAGATAATAATAGAGCTAAGCATCAAACAAAACTCACCACTTGATATTGGAGTTGTGGATTATGAAAAAGCCTTTGATATCGTTAATAGAGAATCCCTTTGGAAACTGAAGAGGCATGGAATGTCACAACATTTTAAACTTAGTACAGACAACATATAGAGACATGAAGTGCAGAGTTATCCATGAGGGAAAACTCACAGAAACATTCAAAATAACAACAGGAATATGTGCTGATGCCGAGATAGCAGTTCAATCCCTACACCAGGTCAACTGGACTAAAATGTTGTCTTCTGGCGATTGATTTGGGGGCGTAATTTACAAGTGCCTCAAAAGTCGGAGTGGGCTCGCCTGATGGCGAATGACATAAATAATAAGGAAAGCTAATCCACACATAAAAATCAGTCCAGTGCACAAGAAGTAGTAGCATGCGTATGAACTACGCTTGAGTAAAAAAAACAACAACCAGAAAGCTACAACACACACACACACACACACACACACACACACACACACACACACACACACACACACACAGAGAGAGAGAGAGAGAGAGAGAGAGAGAGGAATGTAACAGGGATGGCTTTTGTCACCTCTGCAGTTCTGATTGACTATAGACTGGATTATGTAGGCAACAATAACACTGCTAGACATGGCATTCAGCGGATTCTGAGAAAGCATCTAGAGTACAGAGGTTCCAAAACCACCGCCCGTGGGTCACTTGTGGCCCGCCAGCTGTCCGAAAATGGCACGCCAGGTAAGGCACTGAACAGACGTGAGTTCAAACAGTTTCTATCAGACCTGAACGAGGCATACGGTGAGCTACTGGTACACTGTGATGTCAGATGGCTATCTAAAGGGAAAGCTCAGTCACGTTTCTGGGCTCTAAAAAATAGTGTCTATCTGTTTCTGTCATATATAAATTAATTGTCTACAGAACGGGAATGTCTACTGAACGACGACTAGCTTAATGACCTGTCATTTTTGGTGGACATGACGTCTCATTTAAACTCTTTAAATGCGAGGATCCAGGGGAAATGGCAAATTATTTACAAATTTGTGCGATGACATTTCTTCATGTAAATGAGACTACGACTGTTTGTCGGACCGCTGATGAAGAGGCGTTTCCAACTCTAAAGACGCTTGTAGTGGAAAAGAAATGTGACTAGCTAACAGTACAAAGTAAAAGTTGAAAGTCTTCTGGATATCTTTCAGTTGAGATTTCAAGAGTTCACAACAGAAGAAGATAATGTTGCCCTCTTCATAAATCCGTTCCTGATGCCAAGTTCTGTCAATTACAGCAAAGCCTTCAGCACGAAGTAATTGATTTGAAAAGGAATTCTGCACTGAGATGTAAATTTCTGGAGCTGCCTGATTTACCTTCAGCTGAATATATGATTATTTTATTCTGGCGACTATTGCCTGTCGAACAATTTGAACACTTGCGTTCACTCACCCAGTGGTACATTTGTCGTTTGGGTTCGACTTACAGATGCGAAGAGTCATTTTCCGCAATGACCATTATAAAAAAAAATAAACAAGCAACATTCCAGACTCACCGACAGTAACCTAGCTCCGCTTATGACTTTGAGCACGACATATTTGCCCAGACATTGATAAACTGGCATTTGAACTTAAGCAATTGGTTATGAAAAACAGTTACAATTGTAAATTGATTACATTAATAGCGATTTTCGAAAATGATTAAATTTTTTTTTGTGAAATGAACTTTTGATTTTAAACCAAAAGATGATCGCAGTGTAGTACTGACACTGACTGCCTTTAAAGTTTTAGAAATTTCTTGACGACAGTTAAGAAAGGTAAGAATAATATTGCACGACTTTTATAATTTTATAACGTTGTGGCCCGCTAAACTACCGATAATAGTCGATATGACCCTCTGCTTGAAAAGCGTGGGAACTACTGATCTAGATGATTGGACTTCGTTAGTGCCATTGCCCGGATAAAGATACGAGAGGGCTTCAAATGAAACACTTAAATGTGTGATAGAAATTAGAATAACAATGCCATTGTCTTGTAACCTGTCAATAGTGTTGTTAGAGATGTCAAGAGTGGTGTCATCACGATGCAGGCGAACACGTGACGTCATAAGGCGAGTTAAGATGAGCGCCCCACTTTTGATATACACCAAAGAGGAGCAGCGTTCTGTTATTTTTTTTTTTTTTAAATATAAGTGAAGGGGTGAAACATATATAATTTCAGGGGCGAATGAAGGTCCAGTACGGTAATGCATGCTTGTCAATCCGGAAAGTGTATGAGTTTAGTAGGAAGTTTCAAAACTGTTCGGTCCCGGTCCGATGCAGAGCTACAGCAGTGTCGCTTGTCGTCTCTGGGGGGACAGTAGAATCAACAAGCACACTTCAACTTCCCTTTTTCCAATGTTGGGTTTATTGCCAGACCTTTTTCTACACACCCCCGTTCCAGTCTTCTATTCACTATCTCTCTCTCTATTATCGTAATGCTTTACCCCTCTTCACTTTCCTTCCGAACATACCCACACAACATTGTCCTCCAATAAATACTAACATTATTTATTTAATAAAAAGTGTCATGGGTGTGTATAGAGTGTATGTAAAGACGTTGTTGATGTGTTCTATCGTGTAGGTGAGATAAGAGTGACACTCTAAGACACAGTCCTCATTGTTCTCATCACACAACGGCATATATTTTCACCACAGCACAGAATTGGATTGAGCTCACCCAGGGTAGTGTCTCCCTGACTGATGTTGATGACTTCACCATATCCTTGACAACGACAGAATTAAACAGTTTGTTCACCACTGCGTGTTTTTAGTAGATAATGCCTTTCCTTGTGAAATATCCAATCACATGAACAACATGATATTCCAGGTAATGTTTATACCTCCCATATCATTGAATGACTTATCGTCTCTAAATGGATGCATAATTCCAACAAACACTGTCTATCTAATATCACTGATTCACTGTGTTCATCTTATTCGTTACTGTTCTGTTTATCCAATAATAAATTCTGACCTTACAGCCTCTTCATTTGAAAGATAGTTCATATGAACAATAGTGAGCTTCCGATCTATGTTTAGTTGCACTTTATTCTGCTGTAAGTCTCTTAGCCAGACTGCCATTATATGTATCCGTTAATTATAGACTTGCTGACATGTATGTATGATATCAGACTTCAATCTGGCCGATATTTATCACGGCATCAGACTAAGGTCCATTCTTTCTTTTCAGGAATGTTGTTATTGCTTTATTCCTTGGAACCTGTCGGAAAGACAATATCAGGTGCTATCAACCTAATTCAAACTCATTAGAGGTGAGAGTAGGCTTATGGCCGTTATCAGTTATTACTTATATATATTCAGAGAAATAACCTCTGACATAAGACATAGGAGTTATACACATAACTTAAGACAAGGTAAACGAAGGTAATGTCATAGGATAGCTCAGAAATCCCAGTAACCATCTATACTAGAATCTCCTATCCTCTATTATACTAGTACTCATACTATCGAGTGCCCTGACACCTTACTCAATCCACTAAGTCACTTCTCAGCTAAATTCGGCCGACACTCAATATTACGGTCACACACTAAAATACACTATGCTAGAGTTCTACTCTACACAACCAACTACATTATAACTATCCTCGGCTGAATCGGGAATACTATTGCACATCAATACAAATGCTCGTCGGTTTAATCCAACTTGAAACACTGTACATCCCTTTCCATAATAGCTCAAGAATAAATCCCCACTGTCTCTCGTGGAAGACTTGTAGCACACTAAATTCACTATAATATCCAGACTATTTATACTCTGGCTCTGTACGACTATACTGGTCTATTCCACCAATTTCTCCCCTGTCCTCCACACCAGTTTTTTTTTATCTATACAACAAAAACCGACATTCTCCTTTGATACACGGTCATTTCGGGACATCAATGATTATCCACTCGTTTCTCGGCACTACGGCCATACGTCTCCGTTATTTCAAACGTCGCCTGGTCGTCTATCGTGACTCCGGTTTCCCATATCAAAGGTTTGTGAAAGTGTTTTATCGTGATTCTCTCTCCGGTGTTCAAAGGGTTTTAGATCATCTTTTCCGTCGTCCGTCTCCCAACAAACACACGGTATCTGCTTTGATCTTGGAGTCAATAAGCGATTGCTTGTTTTCCTGATCTAAAGGTCAATAACTTTCCATCCTCGTGTAATATAAGCAATTTTATGTTTTGATATATCATGGGATCGTTAACCTGTCAGTATTATGTGACATACGCCCCCTCTTAAGAGAGTTGACCTCGTCGACTCCTCCTAACTAGAGGTTCGATCCCTATGTTCTCTATCAACCTATTCCTCTTCTTCAGGAGCTGGGTGTCTAGATAGGAAATCAGGTCCTACATTCTCCCTCCCAGGAATATACTCCACCGTGAAGTGGTACGGCTGCAACAACAACGACCACCGCATCAACCGTGCGTTGAGCTTCTGCGAGGAAGCTAGGAACATCAAGGGTTGATGATCTGACTGGACCGTAAACTGTACTCCATACAAATATGGCTGGAATTTTTGTACGGCCCATACGAATGACAAGCATTCTCTTTCGACTGTTGAATAATTCTTTTCAGCCGGTATAAGTTTCTTACTTGCGTAGGCTTCTGGTTTCAAGACCGAAGCGTCTTCTATCCCTTCTTGTAACAATACCACTCGCATCTGTTCTTAGCACAAGGGTTTTGACAGGTCGGAAAGCTGTAGAACTGGTCTATTAACCAATGCCTCCTTCAACTGACTGTAGGCACCTTCGCATTCTGGCGTCCACACAATTGTATCAGGGTATCCCTTTTTCAAGGTTTCCGTTAATGGATTTCCCAATTCGGAGAAATGCGGGATGAATTTTTGATAAAACCCGCACAACGATAAGAATGATCTCACATCTTTCTTCGTTTTCGGTCTTGGAGCTCGTCTGACTTTTTCCAAGTTTTTCTCCTCCGGGACAATTTTCCCCGGTGTGATAGTATGCCCTAGAAAT
Source organism: Cepaea hortensis (assembly GCA_963921405.1). NCBI lineage: Eukaryota > Metazoa > Mollusca > Gastropoda > Stylommatophora > Helicidae > Cepaea > Cepaea hortensis. The sequence continues at coordinate 12,946,459 of OY992895.1, forward strand.
TCTAGAGTTTGGTAACCAACCATGCACTTGGTTGGGCGCGCGGTAAGCCCTACTTCTCGGAGCCTCTTGAAAACTCTCTCCAAAGACCACAATTGATCATCTAAGCTGTCACTGGCAATCAGTATATCATCCATGAACGAGATAATGGACGGATCACGTAGAGGATCTAACAAGGTTCTCATCATGCGAGTAAACACACTAGGTGCATTGCTGAGTCCAAAAGGCATGAAGTTGAACTCATAGTGTCCACTGGGTGTACTGAAAGCCAGCAGAGGTCGAACTTCCGGTTTGACCGGGATCTGATAATAATCCCGACTCAGATCTACTTTAGAGAAGTACTTAGCCTTATGGAGCCTGGCGAATAACTGGGTTGGATTCGGCAAAGGTTCCACCTGAAACAGGGTATGACTATTCAAGAGTCTATAGTCAATACACAACCTGTGTACTCCACTAGGTTTGCGTAACAACACCACTCCCGCATTATATGGGGATGTGGATGGCGCAATCACATCATCCTCCAACAGTTTCTGTATCTCCTCCTCCAAAGCTTTCTCTTTAGAAAATGGCACTGGGTAGACTTTTTGGTATTATGTGACAAGCAGGTAGTGCATGAATTGTTATACACGCAACCAAGAGAATTTTTTTTTTTTTTGCAGGAATCCAAGCAATTTATCACCGCTGGCGGACTTGCATGTAACGCAGTGGTGTCTATACTAAAAACATTATAATTTATTCTTTACTTTTTCAGAATATACTTATCAAACAATATATACTTAAAGTTTCCATTTGAAGCCCCCTCGCATACAAATAATCATACATAAGACAAGAGGGGCCTGTATAGCACTAAGAAATGTGTGGACGTCAAAAGAAATAGGTTTCGATTCAAACTTAGTACATTCAATTCTAGTATGAAATCAATACTAGTTTCGATGAGAAAAAATGAGTAGGACTAAAACGATTACTAGTCAACTTCAAGCATTCGTTAATTTGTTGTTGTTGTTTTTGTTGTTGTTGTGTTATTGTTGTTGTGTTATAGTTGTTGTTATTGTTGTTGTTGTTGTTGAGTTATTGTTGTTGTTGTCTTGTTGTTGTTTTTGTTGTTGTTGTTGTTTGTTGTTTGTTGTTGTTGTTATTGTTGTTGTGTTGTTGTTGTTATCATTGTTGTCTTTGTTGTTGTGTTGTTGTTGTCGTCGACGTCGTCGTCGTTGTTGTTGTTGTTGTTGTTGTTGTTGTTGCGGTTGTGTTGTTGTTGTTGTTGTTTTCTACTTATGACATTGGCGTTGTGGGAGACGTTCCATATAACCTTACCATTATGTCCACCCAACAAAAACATTTTTGTTCTGGAGATTGTACAGCAGATTTCAAAGTTTGTTTATATGCGGTATATAATTTACGGGTCAGAGGTGAAGTGCACATTATTAAAAGTATTACGTCTTCACACGGAAACGTTAGCATAGAATAGTTAATTACCACGTGGGACGTGGGATTTCCCTCATGACAAGAGCCTCGCTTAGTGGATCGGGGCATTACTGTAAAACAAGTTTGTTAGCGAGAAATCACTAGTTTTTCACCAAAACATCAAAGAAATGTCGCCGCTTTCCACGATTTAAGTTGCTTTTGGACCTGTCAAAGACATATTCCTTGGTGGGCGTAAATATAAGACGACAGGAAAAATTTCATAACGAAACAACAGACAGTTTTCAAAATAATGGATCGTTAATGAAAGCATTCATTTCTGGACAGACTATAGCGCCTTTCCTTCGTGTTCCTTCAGGAAATAGTACGATAACATCACTAAGAGGAGCTCGTAGCGAGAATTAAATAAATACTGGCGAGTGAAGATGTGTACTACTACTACTACTACTACTACTACTACTACTACTACTACTACTACTACTACTACTACTACTACTACTACTACTACTACTACTACTACTACTACTACTACTACTACTACTACTACTACTACTACTACTACTACTACTACTACTACTACTACTACTACTACTACTACTACTACTACTACTACTACTACTACTACTACTACTACTACTACTGCTGCTACTGCTGCTGCTGCTGCTGCTACTACTGCTGCTGCTCCTACTACTATGAAATGGAAACAAATAGGTATTTTAAATTCCTGCGAGAAAAAACGAACTAAACATTAACAAACATTGCACATACCTTACAAGGAGATCCACGTGTCGCGAAATACAGGTGAAAAATCCGAAATCAGAAGCACTCAATAAATATAAAAATGAATAATAAAATAAGATAAAATACACACGAACGCATACAATATGACACACAGACGTTTCGATTCTAAGAATCTTTGTCAATGACAACAGAGATAGCTGACGACAAAAACACAAACACACGACCTATCACTTATAGTGCACAACCTGATAATTCCATGTGGGGCAGAAAATGTGACTTGGCCAGCTGCGAAAACGCGTGGCGCAGAATTGAAAATGGGTTGCCAAAAAGGATTTGAGTAGCCAAAAATATGTGAACAGTCTGCTATGGAAACATAGAAATGTGGGGACAATTAAGTCTAGATATCGCGGGGGGGGGGGGGAGAGAACAGCACGGTAATAGGTAGTGTAAACAATTGGGGAAGATGCCACAGTTATACTGTAGCGTCCACGACAGTATTAATTCCTGTCGGGTGGATGCATCCCAGATTGTTGATTAGCTGGCATTCAATTCTAAGTCTGACACAGCTATTTGAGAAGCAGGGTTTTAATGCGGTGACACATGCATCGTCGGCTCCATTGTGGTTGGAGGAATTGAAATGGTTGGGGACAGGTTTGTCAGCGCCCTGATTGATGTCTCTGAGGTGTTCTCTAAAACGATCCGCAAAACGTCTGCCAGTTTGGCCAATGTATTTCATGTCACATCGTTTGCAGATGATAACATAAATCAGATTGCGGGATGTGCAGTTGAAAGAATCTTTCAAGGTGAAGGTGCCTCGGGGAAATGCAATTTCTGGTGTCTGAACAACGTATGGGCATGTCAGACAGTTCCTACGATGGCATTCGAAGGTGCCCACGGATGAAGTAACCGTGGGAAGGCGACTGTGCACAAGGTGGTGTCTGAGGCTCTGGTTACGGCGGAAAATTACCCTGGGGCCATTGGAGAATACCTCACGAGTGGTAGGATCCGATTCCAAGATGGACCAGTGTCTCAGGAAAATGTGCTTGATGGCATAGGCATGTGGATGGAAGGTGAGGATAAGCTTAGGTTCATTGTTCTGAGGTCGCGTATGCTTGGCGAGGGACATTTCCCGCGAGACCTGGGTTATGCGACAGAGAGCTGTCGACAAGACGTCCTCTGGGTAGGACCGTCTGCGGAAAAAGTCCAGCATTTCGTGGGCTCTCTCGAGGAAGTCATTATCATCCTGACAGATGCGACGAAGGCGGAGTAGCTGGGAATATGGGATAGAATCTTTGCAGCTTTTGGGGTGGGATGAGCTGTACAGGAGGAAACCGTGAGCATCAGTAGGTTTATAGTACACGGAGGTCGTGAGGCCTGTAGAGTTTAACTTAATGGTGGTGTCAAGAAAATTGACAGAGGTGGTGGAAATTTCTGAGGTGAATTGGATCGATGGATGGAAGTTCTTGACATAATTAATGAACCGGTTCAGTTCCGCCTCCGACATGTCAGTGAGACCTATGCCGTCATCGATGTAGCGTCGGTAAAAAGAAGGGAGAAGACCATCATAGCTGAGTTCAATCTGGTGTTCCAGATGTCCCATAAATACACATGCGTAGCTGGGTCCCATTTTAGTGCCCATGGCGACACCGCTGATTTGTTCAAAGAAGTGGCCATTGAACTCAAAGAAATTGTTGGTGAGGACCAATTCAGCGAGTCTCACAAGTGTGCGTGTAGGGATGGCTTGATCTGTGCGTTGATCCAGAAAGAACTGTAGCGCCCTGAGGCCATCAGCGTGAGGAATGGAGGTATAGAGGGAACATACATCTATTAGGAATGTATGTGTTCCCAGGAGTCAGTTGGAGAGAGTTGAATGAAAGTAACGCATGCGTTGTATCCTTGCTGTATGACGGGAGATTCGCCTCCAGAGGCAGCAACCATTCTCTTCGGATCGACCCCTCCTCTATCCTCTTGATCATGTTCATTGAGTCGCTAAGGAAACAAGCCCTAGTGAATGTCTGTGTCTCGAGTCATGTTATTGCTTTACTTACTGCCATGACTTCCATGGTCAGGCTACTTGTGGTTTCAGTGAAAGCACCAGAGTCCTCCTTCACAATTCTCCCTCCGGCCCGAGCTGTAAAGGCCCATGAGCTTCTCACATGTCCGACGACCGACCCATCTGTGTAGATGACCGCGTCACCGTCTAGCGAATTCTCGAAAATCAACGCTTGTACTTCAGCCTCAACATCAGCCGGGTTTTCTTGTCTGCATTTTCTATCTAGTTGGATGCAAACTGAAAAGGATGTGCAGAAGTCTGTTGGCACTTGCACCCACTCCTCGCCAGGTTCTAAGTCCTCAAGTGAACACACCTGTTGAAGAATGTCTTCGGCTTGACCCATCCACGGCCGACCTCTTTTTAACCTGCTGCCCTTCACCTTCCTAATTTCACTATGCAGTGGATGTTGTGTGTTTGCGTTAATTCTGAGGTAGGCGCGTGCCCTGCAACCTTGTATTCTCTCTTCACTGGTTGGAAAATCAAGAAGGTAGCGCATCGCCCTGCATGCTGTATCTCTTGTACATCCAAGAATAATGCGCATAGCTTCATTCTGTATCCTTTCCATCCTTTCTATCTGCTTATGGCTGAGAGTCAGGATTGCCATTGCATACTCCAAAACAGACATGACCAGCCCCTCGTACAGAAGACATAGATGGCGCTGCTCACAGTTTGCTGCCACCATCACCCGCATCGCTACCAAACCCCGCTTGGCCTTAGTTATCACCTGGTCTATGCGCACATTATAAGCAAGGCTTCGATCAAACCGTATCCCCAGGTAATTCATTGCCTGCGTTCTTTCCACCGTCTCTGAACACAGCATTACAGTTGGTGTTGGAGTGTTGACAATATGATTATTCAACGAGAACCAAGTCACTGTTGCCTTTGTTGGGTTGACCATTGCCCCAGCTTCATCACACCAAGCACTTATGCGATTGAGTTCGGTTTGTAGTTCCACAGCAACCTCCTCTCTATCCTTACCCTGACGATACACTAAAACATCATCGGCATATGACAATGTCCTGCCAGGTCCAGTGATCTGCTTACTGATGATTCTCACTGTGTAGGCGTTGAACAGTACCGGAGATAATGGTGATCCCTGTGGTAGGCCAGGATATATTGTTGTTGGTTCCGAAGTCCAACTGCCACATCTAAAAACTACTTTCCATTGGAAGAGGGCTGCAGCGATCCAACTAAGAAGGAATGGACTTACGTTTAGTTCGAGAAGCTGAAACATTAAAAAATCCAGTGGTACTCTGTTGTATGCGTCCTCAAGATCAATCGCTGCAGCAACGGTTTCAGTGCCTGAGTGGAAACCTTCATAGACATCCTGGGCAAAGACTGCTGCATTGGTCCAGGTTTCTCTTTTTGGACGGTACGCACCCAGGGTGGGTGGGAAAACACCTTGCCTCTCTAGTTGGCTTGATATTTTCCTGGCAATTACCTTCTCCAGCAGCTTGCCTATTGTATTCTGCATGGTTATAATTCGATATCCCTGAATTTTTTTGTGTGGTCTTTGTCAGGCTTCGGTAAGGGAATCAGATAGCTGTGTAACCATTCCTCCTTGATGCTAGCACTCCCTATACTGTTGTTGTACATGTCTGCTAGTTTCTCTAGCTCATTGTCGGTACACCTATTCATGTCGTCGTATCTTATGCCATCAGGACCTGGAGCACTGTTTTTTGATCGTCGAAGCACAGCCTTGATTTCTTTCACTGTCACTGTGTCTTCATCCGAAGTGTTCTGGGCCTTGCATCTGTCTGAGGTGACCTCCTTGGCCAGATTTCGGCCTCCCATGTCTGTCTGGTTGCTCTGCTCAAGGTAGCGTTCAAAGAGGGCTTTGCCCTTGTCCTCGTCAGTCCTCTGCCAGATGAGGTCAGCACCTTGGAAGTCAGAAATGCTCTTATTCTTGACTACACCACTCATGCTTTTATGTAGTCGCCAGAACAATTTCAGTGACTTGTCTGTGCTTACTCTTTGACACACCTCTGCCCATTTTTCGCTTTTAACAACCTTGACCAGTTTTTTGAAGTAGCTTACTTTTGTGTGCATCTCTCTTTCTAAGTGCAAGCAGGGACTAGGATGACCAGCTCTGTTCTTCTTGGCATTTTGCCATCTCCCCTTACAGCACTACGCTTATCCACCCAAGCCTTCTCCACCTCGGAACTCCACCACGGTGGCTGATCCCAGCTTTTTTTCCTGCCCTGAAACGTTCTGCGCTTGTCACGTCTTATATTACTCACCACATCTTGCCCTGTACTGTCATACTGGAACGTCTTTACCTTTAGCTTGTGCTGCCTGGTTCTGCCTTTCTCCACCAGTATGCTGCAAGGGTGGTGGTCGCTGCCATGGTGTCCTAGGACACCCCATCTACACACTGTAGTGAGTGAAGGTGAAACTAACGCCAGATCAATAGCACTGTCCTCATCGCCCGGACGGCTTGCTGTCCTGGTGAAACAGCCACTGTTGATACAAACCAGGTCGATGGTTTCCAGTGCAGTCTCGAGCTCCTCCCCCTGTGTATTGGAGGAAGTGTTTCCCCATGATCTGCCTTTAGCGTTGAAGTCACCACAGAAAATAACATTTCTCTCGTGGCCTAATATGCCACATAAGCACTGCCACTTCTGGGCGTCCACACTGGCATTGCGGACATAAACATTAACCAACACGAATGGTATACTGGAATGAACTCTCAACGCCTGTATTTGTATATCGTCACTGTCCCAACTGGACACGTCTAGCTCTGACGCCACCATGCTGTCGCGAACGAGAATCGCCATTCCCAGATGTCGTCTGTTGTAGAAACATTTGAAGCCGGCAATTTGGAGTAGCTGATCGCCCAGTCTCGTCTCCTGGAGTGCTACAATGTCGTTCCTGTAAACTAGGGTTTCTAAAATACAGCCCCGTTGTTTTACACTGGCACAGTTCCAATATAGAATACGGATATTCCTGAGTCCTAGACGGTGACACTTGAGTCTAAAACGCCTCAAACCACCACGGTTACCTTGCTTCTTTTTCCCTGCGCGGCTACCACGACGCTTCGGTATGTTGACTGCTGACCGCAGGAAGAACACACGTTGTTCCGGCATGTTGAAAAAACGTAAACACAGACTGAGAAAACCACACACGCTGCTGAAAATTCACTCAAGGATGGCTTCGCTCGATGCACGAACTCCGTAGCACCCGCGCAGTTCTTGAGTAGAAACTCCTGGTTTTACATCCTGGCACACCAATTACACGCAAGAGATGAATAAATCCATCCCCTACGCGAAAAAGTTAACAAACACAAAACAACACGACCGTCCGTCGCCATCTTGAAACCGGAACTTGACGAGCTCCGACAATAAACATCCAATAATTTTTAGTGTACAATAAGTAAATCAACAAACACAGACAGTAGAAACGTGAAATGCAAACAAAAAAGACGACAACACAACAATGTTAAAAACAACACATCATGTCACTTAGCGAAAGGGTTGGAGTCCACCTCCTAGAAACAAAATCAATACTGTTCTCTAATGCACAAATATGATCAACTGACCGGAAGTGAAGTAGTAAGTAAAGTGCAAGCAAAGAAAAACTATGGAAGAGGGCGGAATGTCACGCTTTACTAAGACGCACAAGGAATTGGACAGACAGACAGACAGATAAGTCAGACAGACAGACAGACAGACAGACAGACAGATATATATATATATATATATATATATATATATATATATAGAGAGAGAGAGAGAGAGAGAGAGAGAGAGAGGGAGAGAGAGAGAGAGAGAGAAGGAGAGAGAGAGGCGGATACCAGGGATACGTGGGAAATGGAAGCAGATTCTGTTTGGAGTGTGAGTTGTCATAAGAAGAGAAAGTAGTAGTAATAGTAGTAGTCTTAATTATAGCAGCAGCAGCAGCATCAGAAGCATCAGCATCAACTGTAGCAGCAGTTGTTGTAGTAGTGGTAATAGTAGTAGTAGTGGTAGTAGTAGTAGTGGTAGTAGTAGTAGTAGTAGTAGTAGTAGTAGTAGCAGCAGCAGCAGCAGCAGCAGTAGTAGTAGTAGTAGTAGTAGTAGTAGTAGTAGTAGTAGTAGTAGTAGTAGTAGTAGTAGTAGTAGTAGTAGTAGCAGCAGCAGCAGCAGCAGCAGCAGTGTCAGGACACCTGGGATAACCCCCACAGGTATAATTTTCCTGCCAAAGACAAAGAAGACATGTATGGGAATATGTCCAAAGTTTAAGACAGATCCAGCGTGACAGCACTAGGGGAGGGAGTACTTACAACACTAGGGGAGGGAGTACTTACAACACTAGGGGAGGGAGTACTTACAACACTAGGGGAGAGAGTACTTACAGTACTATAGAAGGTAGAAGGGAGTACTTACAGCACTAGAGAAGGCGGGAGTTTTGCCGTGGATGTTCGATTCTCCGCTGTCGTGTATCCCATAAATCATGCGTGTATATTTGTGTGTGTGTGTGTGTGTGTGTGTGTGTGTGTGTGTGTGTGTGTTGGTCTGTGTGTGTGTGTGTGTGTAATATAGAAGTAATATTGTTAAACTTCTTCTACGTGGAGTCTGTAACTCTGTGTGTGTGCGTGTGTGTGAGTGTGTGTATGTGTGTGTGTGTGTGTGTGTGTGTGTGTGTGTGTGTGTGTGTGTGTGTGTGTGGTGTGTGTGTGTGTGTGTGTGTATTGGTCTGTGTGTGTGTGTGTAATATAGAAGTAATATTGTTAAACTTCTTCTACGTGGAGTCTGTAACTCTGTGTGTGTGCGTGTGTGTGAGTGTGTGTATGTGTGTGTGTGTGCGTGTGCGTGAGTGCCTGCGTGCGTGCCTGCGTGCGTGCGTGTATGCGATTATCTAATATAGAAATCGTGATAATGAACTTCCTTCTAATTAGCTCATTAACTAATAATAATCTCTCTCTTTCTCTTCATGTCTGTCAGTCTTCTCTCTCGTGTTTTCTCTCTCTCTCTCTCTCTCTCTCTCTCTGGTGTTCTCGCTGTTTCTCCCTATATCTCTCCGCCTCTCATTATGTATCTCTATGTTTCTCTCTATCTCTACCTCTCACTCTCTCTTTCTGTCTCTCCCTCTCTGTCTCTCTCATTCTCTCTTCCTCTCTGTGTCGCTCTTACTGCCATTAAGACTACTTACTCTCTCTGTCCTTCTCACTCTCTTTGTGTCTTTTTCTGTGTCTCTCACTATCTCTCTGTCTCTCTCTGTCTCTGTCTCTGTCTCTCTCTCTCTCTCTCTCCTCTCTCTCTCTCTCTCTCTCTCTCTCTCTCTCTCTCTCTCTCTCTGTCTCTCGCCAACACTCACGCTATGACAAAATTTAATGCTATAAAATCAATAATTCTGCAACAATTATATCTGTATAATATAATCTCCACAACTTCTCTACAAACACGATCAATACCCCTCATTAGTTTATATTTTCCTCAAAAGCGGAGACGCCACTCCAGTTGTTTAGGAACAATGCATGTAGCAGTAAATACTGTTCCCAACTTTGCAACACAACGTGGACTGGGAGCTGGCAAACATGGCGCGCGCCATTCTTAGCCCGCGCGTGCTCAAAGCGAGGCAGACCGACATGGACGAGAATTCAGCGCTTGGGGTTGAAGGCGAACGCGGAAAATAAAAAACAACAGGCATCAGGAAAAGGAGGTACTGGAGAGAATGGTTCTAGTGGGAAAGTTTTCAGACAGAGAAAACTGTTGGATTCTAAGTTGGGGATGTATTTTCCGGTTACGTGTGAGCTGATTGTGCAGACTGTGGATGAAGGTCGTATTTTGAAATGTGTGGTTTAAGAAATCAGTTACAGAAAATACGCGCTTTTTTTTTTCTTTTGCATTCGCTCCATATGAACTCAAGTGTATGTAGAACATAAACAAGCTTCTACATATAGTTCTGGCTTCTACTTCTGGCTTTTGTGCATGTGCTTGTTGCTCGTTAAGCATTATTTTTCACTTCTATTAAAATAAGCAATCAATAATTAAATTGTTCCCAAGCGGTTTTCTGTTACAAGTCTGTGTTATAATAGAACGATCATATTTTGTAAGTCCGAATGCACGGGAGAATAAGCGGCCAATAAGTTCCTCACTTTCGCAGGCGACATGTCCCGTCCGAAAGGGATGATGACAGTATCAGCGCAGTTCCCATCAACTTCGCTAACACCCGTTTTATTCGTTAGCTTGCTTTAAGCTCAAGCGTAGTCCATACACGTGCTCCTACTTCTAGCTCTCTGGACAGATTTGTGTGTGAGGATTAGCTGTCCCTGTTACCAGTGTCCCTCGCCATCAAGCAAACCCAACCCGATTTCTGATATTCTTGTAATTTACACCCTCACGTGGGACGCAGAGGTGTTTCCAAGACGCCAGGGCCAGGTTCTATACTGGTCAAGACCTACTAACACGTCCTAGTCGTGCGTCCTGGGCAATAGGTCCCTTCGGGGTCCTGGCTAAAGTCAGTAGGATCGTTGATTCCTCCGAAGTCGGAGAGTGTCTGCCTGTACGGCGAGGAACCACCAGTCTGCACACCAATAAGCCAGACATGGGACAACGGATACTCAAGCAAACCTCAGGTCCTGTATGATATCACACTGATGTTGGACAACAGGATGTCTTCATCCGACTTACAGGACTTCATGCTGGGGTTCACAGCCAGCGAACGCAAGCAAGCAAGCATGCACACCCTCACGTCAAGGACGAGAAGTCAACATTTTGGTCCAACTGACCGGTGTAGGGGTTGAACCAGCTACCTCGACATCAGCACACCGGAAGTTTTAGAGCTAACTCTCTTACACATTCAGCCACGCTGACTTCAACAACAACAGTTACATAGAACCAAACAAAGAATACCATGGACAGACAGAACAACCAATGAACAAGTTTTACAAGAAGTAAATGGACACCATAAATCGATTAGAGAAATTAGACATAGACAGTCACAATGTATTTGGCACGTTATAAGAAGAAATAAATTGGAGAACTCGGTGACAACTGGCAAGATTGAGGGGGGAAAGAACAAGAGGAAGGAAGAGAATTAAATACCTCGATGGTTTGGCTACAAGACATGGTCGAGACAAGAACACAATGTTGATCCACGACTCTTGTGATCGTGTGTGATGGCGGAACATGACCACCCACGCTTATCGGCATGGCACATGATAATGATGATGATGACATGTTTTCTGTTACACACACGCTAAAACGGCGTCGCTGCTAGAGTTCGCGCACTGTGTGGGGGACTCCTTCAATGACATCAGACGAGCCTGAAGTCTATCTGTGTGCTCATTGGGGTTGATACCTCACACAGCAGCCCATTCTAGCCTTCTCTCTAAAAGCGCGGGTAAATACAGCAGACGCAGCGAAACAGACAAGGGGGAAATGAAATGTAAACCGCCTACAGAAAGGTTAACAAAGCGAGGGAAAGTCAGATTTGCCATCTTTTCCTTTGTTTTCGTTATTTGAAAGTTTATAGTGGGCGGATTCCTCTGTAGATTCTCACCAAAAATAGATAAGGATTCTGACGTTGCCTATTTTCTAGTTATTTCGGGTTAGATAATGTTTTGTTTTGAATAAACCTTACTGGATTTTTGTGTGCATTCCATGGACAATGCGTTACAACGTAATAGACAAGATGTGCCGGGTGTTTTTAAAGTCCTACTACATTTTGTATGTAGAACAAATTTGAAAAATGAAGCACATGATGTCATAAAAAAATGTGCTCCAGTTTTTTGTGAAGTAATATTCCAGGAATGTCCGTCGTTTGCTAGAGTAATTATTTTCATTCCAACCAGAATGGTGTTATCAACGGAAGAAAGAATTTTATTTTCACATTTGTTCTACATGCAAAGTGTAGTGAGACTTTACAAACACCCAATATTTGACCAATATTCTTACAAATACTCATCGTGTGCCATGCCGATAAGCGTGGGCGGTCATATTTTGCCATTTCACATGATCACCAGAGTCGTGGATTAGCTCATGTGTTCTTGTCTCCACCATGTTTTTTCTTACAAATACGGGGTTATAACCTATGCTACTAATACGTGGACCTGAAGCATGATATGATTTGGTTTTGTGATTCATATATGTGTGGACATCCTCTATTTTGTTTGCCATGATATTTCCAGAGATATAACTTTCTTGTCATGCTATTATGAGTTTTCTCAATTTGTGGCCCATGGAGCCACAACGTAGGGACATTCCTGACTTTTTATAAAATAATTCACTATTCTGAAGAAAATGCTGTCGAGATTCCTGTATGTCCAGTTTTTTTTTTTTTTTTTTTGTTTATTTAAATCAAATGAAACATATATTTAAATCGAACTGTTTCCCGATTTTCAGTTAGTGAAACTATTTAACTTTTGACAGATTAAAATCTTCATTTTAGCTATATTAAGCTATATTTTATTATATTAACTATAAACTATATTATTTTAGCTATTTTAAAAGCTATATTAAAAGCTTAAAAGTCTTTAAAAAAACAAAACAAAAAACTAATGAATATTATCTCATGCAGTAAGTCATTATCATTGAATGTCAGAACGGGTAATTTCATGTCATATGTCGGGGGAGGGGGGTGTCTCTGTAGCTTCGCGCTACAAAGGTTGTGCGTTCAATTCCAATCTACGTCGATCTGTTCACGAGTACAGGTGTCTGGAGACGCCTGGGAGTCGTGGCTGGAGCTCGTGCTTTCTGAACGAGAGATCGACGTTTAAGTGCAACTGACCGGTGTATAGACATTACTCTCTGTCTCTCGTCTTTGTCTCTCACTTTCTACCTCTCTCTCACTGCCGCCATCTCTCTCCTCTCTTGGTCTCCTCTTCTTTGCTCAATCTTTGTCTCTCTCTCCATCTCTCTCCATCTCTCTCCCACTCTCCCACTCTCCCCCTCTCACCCATTCTCTCCTTATCTCCCACTCTCTCTTCCCCTCTCCCACTCCCCCTCCCCCCCCTCTCTCTCTCTCTCTCTCTCTCTCTCTCTCTCTCTCTCTCTCTCTCTCTCTTGAGTGTTGCTTATTATATCGCGCGTGGCTTCAAGTGGCTAAAGAGTCGCCCTATTCTTACCATAACTCCCTTACCGCCGCTCCAGCAGTGCAGATGTGGTTTGTGTGTTTGTTATTTGACCTATGCTGGTTTAATATACATTATGGGACCCATGGTGATACCTCAATGGTTTGATACGAATTCTGTCCGTATTCCATAGTTGTTTGGTTCATGTGTATGATAGACACGACCAATGAAGACACTTGTTTTGGAGTGTCTAGTTGGTCGTGCGTCGAAGTACACTTGTTCCTGCAGCGAGGCGCCGTCGTCATTTTGAGGCGACAGGTTCGATCCCTGTCGGTAACTATTATAGATTTCAAATTTTATGTTGTCTAGTGCGTCTTCTAATCTCTATTTTCTCCTTCGGTGAGCGCCAAATAATACTATGTGCGTTTATTTATGTAATTGTCTTAGTGGCTTCAACGGTTCTCCCCATTGATTTCAGACTGTACAAGCCCCATATTAAAACGCACATATGAAATGATAGTACACGGTAACTGTACACGAATGTGACGTATATCAGGATGTCGGCATCTAGCTCAACATGTCTATACACCAATCGACACTCCACGGGCAGTGTGGTCAATAGCAAGCAGGCCGCCTTTACTCTCTATACTATTTTCTGGTACGCATTTAAGCTGGGACGATCTAGGAACCCGGGTGAGTTTGAAATATCTGTCTGGAAGGGGGTTTGAACACGTAACCGCCGAACTGCAAGCAAATGCGCTGGCTATATGGCCACGCCGACTCGCAGACGTGTCACTGAGAGACATTTATTTCTCACAAGGTTGCAAGTGACAGAAGATTACTCATCCAAGGGATGTTGGACGTCCTTAGAGGGAGACTCGAGCCACTCAATACGTTAGCTTTATATGATACATATTTGTCCTTTGTGGTTAACAACCAGAGCCACATATCAGGTTGTATTACATTCTTGTAGCCAACAATATATTGCGAGGTAAATGTTGATTTCATATAACAAACAAATTGATAATCTTATAAATATATTGCGAGGTAAATGTTGATTTCTTATAACAAACAAATTGATAATCTTATAAATATATTGCGAGGTAAATGTAGATTTCTTATAACAAACAAATTGATAATCTTATAAATATATTGCGAGGTAAATGTTGATTTCTTATAACAAACAAATTGATAATCTTATAAATATATTGCGAGGTAAATGTTGATTTCTTATAACAAACAAATTGATAATCTTATAAATATATTGCGAGGTAAATGTTGATTTCTTATAATAAACAAATTGATAATCTTATAAATATATTGCGAGGTAAATGTTGATTTCTTATAACAAACAAATTGATAATCTTATAAATATATTGCGAGGTAAATGTTGATTTCTTATAACAAACAAATTGATAATCTTATAAATATATTGCGAGGTAAATGTTGATTTCTTATAACAAACAAATTGATAATCTTATAAATATATTGCGAGGTAAATGTTGATTTCTTATAACAAACAAATTGATAATCTTATAAATATATTGTGAGGTAAATGTTGATTTCTTATAACAAACAAATTGATAATCTTATAAATATATTGCGAGGTAAATGTTGATTTCATATACCAAACAAATTGATAATCTTATAAATATATTGCGAGGTAAATGTTGATTTCTTATAACAAACAAATTGATAATCTTATAAATATATTGCGAGGTAAATGTTGATTTCTTATAACAAACAAATTGATAATCTTATAAATATATTGTGAGGTAAATGTTGATTTCTTATAACAAACAAATTGATAATCTTATAAATATATTGCGAGGTAAATGTTGATTTCATATACCAAACAAATTGATAATCTTATAAATATATTGCGAGGTAAATGTTGATTTCTTATAACAAACAAATTGATAATCTTATAAATATATTGCGAGGTAAATGTTGATTTCTTATAACAAACAAATTGATAATCTTATAAATGTATTGCGAGGTAAATGTTGATTTCTTGTAACAAACAAATTGATAATCTTATAAATGTATTGCGAGGTAAATGTTGATTTCTTGTAACAAACAAATTGATAATCTTATAAATGTATTGCGAGGTAAATGTTTATTGCAAATAGGTGATAAACTTACAGTTGTGTGTAGTCAAAATAAAGTAAAGGAATTCTTTCCCGGCCACGACTCGTATTGGGTGTATAGTGTTTTTTTTTTTTTTTAATATTGCATATCCCTTTACAGGACGTTGCAGTCAACACCAGCATCTTTCAGCTGCTGTTGATGTACTAGGCAAGATTACGCTCAGTAGTTTGCCATTGCTTTCTGAGCGGCCGGCTCACATACCCCGTAAGTTACCAACGCGGCGTGAACCGCTATCGATTCTCGCGCAGGTTACGCTCCTCAGGAGAATACACGAGATTACGGAGAAAGACGTTAACCCATAGGTCAGGGAGACCAGTAATATACAGGTACATGGGAATATTCTTCAACGAGTGAATCGGGACAACTATCTCGGAACAGTCATTACATATGATGGGAGGTTCCTTGAAGAGATTAGAACAAGAATATTGTGTTAGCCCCGCGGAAACTCGATGAGTGTTGTGGTGAACTTCGCGCCAGCCTCCTGTACTCCCAGGTAATCTGCTGTTGGGTAGTCTTGGCCGCTATACTCCCGATGTGAACTGGAATACTTCACAACTGAGCCAACAGACATTGGTGCTAGCCACCACACCACCATGGCTCCCATCACGAAACAAGTGATTATTGACTCTTACACACAGGTTGGCAGTCTAGTGTCTTTCTTTCTTATAGTCCATGCCGTGTGACAATGGTGATCATGTCTCTCCACGGCCTTCTTTCTTGTGCTGCGAATCATTATTGATACAGACGTTGCTTCATGCCGTGACGACAAACTGTCCAGCATCTTCCATCTTGATCCTCCCCTGCCTCTCTTCCCTTCCAACTCTCTCGTTGTGACGACATACCCCAGCTTTCCCCTTGTCATGACATGTTCACAGAATGACTGACTTCTTCTGATGCGGGTAACCAGTTCTCTTCGTGAGTTAACTTCTTTCAAGATATCTTCATTGCTCTTTCTATACGTCCACGGTTTTCGACGCAGCTTCTACGTAAGTCATGATTCGCTTCCGTACATCAAGATTGGCATTATCTCCTACTTCTCGCCGTCGTCATCCTCCTCCTCCGCCTCTTCTTCTTCTTCTTCTTCTTCTTCTTCTTCTTCTTCTTCTTCTTCTTCTCCTCCTCCTCCTCCTCCTCCTCCTCCTCCTCCTCCTCCTCCTCCTCATCTTCTTCGTCTACTGTAGCCGCTTCATAGACAACAACAACAACATTTATCACATCTCTACTTTTATCTCCACGCATTAACTATTATCTGTGAATATTCACCTCACCATCCACCATTCCACTGACAACAAATGTTATGTTTTTACTCTCCAGAAAATTACCACAAATATTGCAACTTTCCTAAAAAGACGTCTCACTACACAATTTCGTCCTGGCAAAATTGAAAACCCACGGCACACATTTTCTTTCCAAAGAAGACAGAAACGTTAATGCAGCTGTGAAGATGATAGGACATTCTGGCGAGATTCAAGGAGCTGCGTACAGGCAGAAAGTCCTCAACACGTGTTTGGCACGCGAGCCAGCCCAACAGATGAGTGGTGAGTGTACGTGAATTGGGACAGCCCGTGCGGAGGCGGCGGGAATGTTTAAGGCTGAGGATAGAAATAATTGAAGAATGTAGTTGAATGTTCAGCAGTCTCTGCAGTCGATGTTGTTTGGGCTTTGGCAGCGGTGGGATAAGTCAGGTGTGAACATCTTTTTTCAGACCGGAATAAACAGGTAGCAGAGACTATAGACTGGCGGTCTGGCATCAAAAGTTGTAGCGGCGGTTCACGAACTGTCAGCTGTAATTGCGGTTAAGCACGGGAAGTTTCAAACTTGTTTCGAGTTTTTCGTTTGGGATTTGGTGACAGGAACTTCAAACGAGGATCTGTGGCGAGTGGTAGTTCTGTGCTTGTGTTTTCTGGTCAGCAAAGGTGGGGTCTGAGAACGGAGGCAGCTCTTGGGAGTGTCAGAATCAGCAGGTGAGTTGATGTTGTTGTGTTTGATTTCTATTGTGTCTGTAGATGTAGATGTGTGTGTGTGTGTGTGTGTGTGTGTGTGTGTGTGTGTGTGTGTGAGTATGTGTGAGGAGGAGGAGGAGGAGAAGAAGAAGAGGAAGAACAAGTGTGTGTATGTTTATATGTGTGTGTGTGTGTGTGTGTGTATCTATTGTGTGTGTGTGTGTGTGTGTGTGTGTGTGTGCGTGCGTGCGTGCGTGCGTGCGTGCGTGAGTGAGAAAAATATTCAACATAATTTATCTTTGTCAATCGAAGTGAGTGTTGTGAAGAAAACAGTTCTTGGAAGCTATATTTAGCGCTTGAGAGTTATCTTAAGAGCTATATATAGAAGAGAAAGAAGAAGTATGTGTGTGTATGTGTGTGTGTGTGTCAGGAGGAGGAGGGGGCGAAGAAGAAGAGGAAGAAGAAGTGCGCGTGTTTATATATATAAACAGAGCACGTATATATATATATATATATATATATATATATATATATATATATATATATATATATATATGTATGTGTGTGTGTGTGTGTGAGGCATGGATAATTAGTAGACAAATGAGGCATTATATGGAGGCTGTGTGAGGTGAGGTAGTTTTATAGAAGAAAGATGAAACATCGTGCACAGATAGAAAGACCAATGAAGGTATCTTGAAAGAACAAAACTCTCTAAAAGGACTGATTACTCCTATCAGAAGAGGACAGCCCTTTTTTGGCATGGCATGAGCAGGGGAAAGCTGGAGTATGTTGTCACATCGGGAAGGCTGGAGGGGAGGGGAGGCGGGGGGAGACTCAGGGAAAAGTTGCTGGTTAGTGTGACATTATGACATGGAGGAACGTCGGTATCTTAATAATTGGAAGCTTACGAGACAGAGAGCTGTGGACAGACATGATCACCCACGCCACACGGCGTAGAGTGTAGGAAGAGACAAACACACACACACACACACACACACACCACAAATACGTACACACACGTACAGACACACACACACACACACACACACCATACACTTACACATAAAAATATGCTACTAGCATAATATACCCAAAACGCCACAAGGCTTGGAGCGTGAGCTTGTGGGGCTCTTCCTGTGGGTTAAGATTGAACCATATGATTCCAACACCGGACTACAGTGATGAAGTGTTCCATCATTAACAACACAAGCTTTTAATATTGTACTTGTAACAAGTGTCAGCTTAGTTTAATAATTCACACTGTGGTGGTGGTGGTGGTGGTGGTGGTGGTGGTGGTGGTGGTGGTGGTGGTGGTGGTGGTGGTGGTGGTGGTATTTGTTGTGGCGGTTGTGGTGCTGGTAGTTGTGATGGTAGTTGTTGGTGTGATGGTGGTGGCGATGGTTGTTTTGGTGGGAGTGGTTGTGGTGAGGGTGATGATTGTATGGGTGATGGTGGTGGAGGTGGTTGTGATAGTGATGGTTGTGGGGGTAGAGAATACTACCATGCGGCTGTAACTGTGGGGGTGTTGTTTGTGGCAGTAGAGATGACACTGATGCGGCTGTAGCTGTAGTGGTGATAGTAGTAAATCGAGTAACCAAACATATACCACCAGGGGTGGAACAGAGAGTTAATCATCCCCAGGAATCCCTGAGTAGTCGACAGACCGTACAACTCCAAGCTCGACCATCTCTCAGCGCCTGTTATTGTGCTGCAAACAAAGAAAAGGCGTTTGTATATTTTACTCCAGGAACAATAAACGATTGCTCAAATTACTGAGGACATACCAATTAGGCGGCTCAAGCCAGTTTTGTGCAAACAGAGAGAATTCATTTTACCTGTGTCGTTACAATGGGGCATAACTATGGCTCCATATTCGAACAATAACAGTGGCTATGTGGTTTAAGTATTTCAGCCAAAGTATAATTCATGTATCCACTTCATGTGATCTATAACTCTGAAGTACGTACCTGGTGAGATTCAGCGAAATATGCCAGGCAAAAATTCGGGTCACCTATTAACTGTTGCTTTTAAATTTAAACAATAATTTCAGATTAACCCACAAAAACGAACCATGAAATCAGAGTTAGGTCCAGTATTTAGTCATCCCCCGACATCAGATTTTGTTGTTTATCGTTAGGGCATATGTTGGTTTGTGTTATCAACTCTACCCGTCGGGGTCCCCAGCGTAGTCACTCGCCTCGTGCTCTGTGCGAGATTTTGGTTCATTCGGTTCAGTCGGTTCATTGCACTGCGGCATCACGAGCTATGTGGGATCATACATGGTGCAATGAAGCCGACGCTCCTCGCCTTGTAACCTCCTCTTTCAGTTCTACTCAACTGTATGCCTGCTGCCGTTCTGGTGTAGCCGTGGTTCTCTGTAACTATAGTTCCTCCGTTTGTCGTGGTGTGAGAGGTATAATCCGTTGTATGTTCGCAGATGCTGATGAGACAACACAAGAAGCAACAAATCTGTTTTTATTTTCGATACCATTACCGCCATCACCGTCATCAATGGAAATGTCGCCACCGGCACTACCATCTCTACTGCTACCACTACCACATCCACTATCACCACTAGCAACAACACCACCACCACAACAACCATTACCAAATCCACAACCACCGCCACTATCACTGTTGCAACAACACCACCACCGCAACAACCATTACCAGATCCACAACCACAACCACTGCCGCGACAGCCATCGCCACCACAACAACTGCCACCACATCCACCGCCATAAACATTGAGACTAATAATGGCACCACCTCTACCACCACCACTACTACCACTACCAACACCATCACCATGACCAGATCCACAATCAGAGCCAATACAACCAGCGCCAATGCACCTAGTGCAAATACAAACAGCGCCACCACAACCACAATCACTACCCCAACCGCTATGATAACCACTATCACCAAATCTACTACCACTACCAACACCACCACCATTACCAGACCCAAAACTATAGCCATAAGAACCACAACCACCATCGCCACAACTACAACCACTACCACTACCACAATCACTACCACAATCACTGCCACAGCCACAATCACTGTCATCAACCACAATAACTACTACAACCACCACGTCAACCACAACCACCATCCCAACAACCGCCACACAATCACCGCTAAAGCCATCCCAACGCCATTACCACCCCTACAACAACCCCAGCACCATCAACACTATCATCATCTGAGCGAGACATTAGCCAGATTTCTGTCGCTAAGCCGTCAGATCTGTTCCCTTTGTGTTGCCAAATGAGCCGATTACCTGTGTGGATGCCAAACATCTGCTACCGGTCTTTCCGTGTGTTAGTTTCTTTCCAATAGTTTTTATACTCACATATTGTCACAAATATGTTCACAACAGGAGGGTATTACTTTATATGTATTTGTACACACATACAAACACAGATATAAATATATCTGTGTGTAAATGTGTACATAAGCATATAAAATAATACCCTCCTGTTGTGAACATATTTCTCTCTCTCTCTCTCTCTCTCTCTCTCTCTCTCTCCCTCTCTCTCTCTCTCTCTCTCTCTCTCTCTCTCTCTGTGTGTGTGTGTGTGTAATACTTAGTTACTTACCTGCTTGATTATCTACCTACAAAACACCTACCTACCTATTCATATACTTACCTGTATACCTACCCAATTAAAACCAATCTTCCATAGACTGATAGACAGGTGATCATGTATTCAACCAGACAGAAAAGTAGTACTTCAATAAGTAGGCATGGAGACAGATAGATAACTAATTAGGTAAGGGGGTAGGTAGATAAGTATGATGGGAGGTTGGTAGGTAGGTAGATACGAGATAGCTAAGTAATTACATTGGTAAATAGATACAATGGGAGATTGGTGGGTTAGTTAGTTAGTTAGTTAGTTAGTCGCAGTTCCAACTTCACAGCATCGGGTCATCTTCATTATGCTCCGTTCCTGTGCCAGTGAATATCACACAAAACGCTCCCCACTGCCCAATGTGAAAAGTGGAAATTGGTGGGTATGTAGGTAAACAGATAGGTAGATAGGTATGTAGGTAACCATGTATGTAGGTAGTAAAGTAGGTAGGTAGGTAAGCAGGTATGTATGTAGACAAGCAGATAGGTAGGTTTATATGTATTTAGGTACTATAGTAGGTGCAAACTACTGAGCGTAATCTTGCCAAGAAATCAACAATCAGCTGAAAGATGCTGGTGTTGACAGTGATGTCCTGTAAAGGATATGCATAACATTTTTTTAGTATAGTTGGTAGATAGATAGGTAGGTAGGTTGATTGGTATACAAGTATGTAGTTAGTTAAGTGCCGGCTCCTTGGTGAAGAGGTTACAGACGCAGTTCGTAATCTCACATACCCGCGTTCAAAACACAGCTGCGGACAGTTCGTTCAGAAAGCAATGGCAAATTACTGAACTTAAACCTACCAAGAGATTACAAACAATCAAAGAATGCTGAGGTTGACTGCGACTTCCTGTTAATGATACGCAACTAAATAACTTAGATAGCTAGTAAGACAGACATACAGATAGCTAGTAAGTCAGACATACAGATAGCTAGTAAGACAGACATACAGATAGCTAGTAAGACAGACATACAGATAGCTAGTAAGACAGACATACAGATAGCTAGTAAGACAGACATACAGATAGCTAGTAAGACAGACATACAGGTAGCTAGTAAGACAGACATACAGATAGCTAGTAAGACAGACAGACAGCCAGATAGTAAGTAAGACAGAAATACAGACATATAGCCAGTAAACCAGACAAACAGATAGCTGGTAAGACAGACTGATAGCTAGTGAGACAGACATAGAGACAGACAACTAGTAGGACAGACATATATCTAGTTAGACTGACAGACATATAACTAGTAAGACAGACAGATAGATAGCTTCTAAGACTGACAGACTGATAGATAACTATTAAGACAGACAGACACAAAGCTAGTAAAACAGACAGATAGCTAGTAAGACAGACTGATATCCAATGAAAAGACACACACTCACATATAGCTAGTAAGACAGACAGACAAACAGATAGTAAAACAGACAGACAGACGTATAGCTATTTGACAGACAGACAGACATATAGCTAGTAAGACAGACGGACACACATATAAGACAGACAGATAGTAAAACAGACAGACATACCTATAGCTAGTAAAGCAGTCAGACAGACAGATAGCTAGTAAGGCAGACAGAAAATCAAGGCAGTTACCGTATCAACAATATCTGCTGCGTTCCCATTAAGTTCATAGTAAATACTCGTATAACTTATTTAATTAAATACATTTCCTAATGTTTAACGGGCATAATCGTCATCTTTATTTAACCACCATCATCAACCCTGTCAGCGACAACAACAAATAGCAACGTATAATTCTCCCAGCATTGGTGTTTTACTGCGGATGCGTTCCTGGGTCCATTGTTGGCCCTGGTCCAAAGATGAGGCCGATGAAAGCCCTCCGTGGGATAGGGCAAGCGGTACGGCCCATCATTGTAGATCGATTGAATGTTGTCGGGAAAAGATGTGTGTGTATGTAGCTCGACTGTTGTATGTAGTGCGTAAAACATGGGGGTGTGATGGTATAACAGCGGGAATAGACGTAAGAATGGAATGCTTTGATAATTTACAGTGTGTTGGTTGGTTGGTGGGTTGGTTTGTTGGTTGGTTGGTTGCTTTGTTTGTTGGTTGCTTTGTTGGTTGGTTGGTGGGTTGGTTGGTTGCTTTGTTGGATGTTTGGTTGGTTGATTGTTGGTTGGTTGGTTGTTGGGTGGTTGGTTGGTTGGTTGTAGCTTGGTTGGTTGATTGATTGTTGGTTGGTTGGTTGGTTGAGTGGTTGGTTGATGTTTTGGTTAGTTCATTAGTTGTGTGGTTGGTTGATGTTTTGGTTAGTTCATTAGCTGTTTGGTTGGAAGGGTGGTTAATTGGTTGGTTGGTTATTTCGTTAGTTGGTTGGTTAGTTGGTTCGTTGGTTGGTTAATGTTTTGGTTAGTTAATTAGTTGTGTGGTCGGTTGATGTTTTGGTTAGTTCGTTAGCCGTGTGGTTGGTTGTGTGGTTGGTTGATGTTTTGGTTAGTTCATTAGCTGCGTGGTTGATTGATGTTTTGGTTAGTTATTTAGTTGTGTGGTTGGTTGATATTTTGGTTAGTTCGTTAGTTGTGTCGTTGGGTGATGGTTTGGTTAGTTCATCAGCTGTGTGGTTGGATGAGGGTTTGGTTAGTTAATTAGTTGTCTGGTTGGTTGATGTTTTGGTTTGTTCGTTAGTTGTGTGGCTGGTTGGGTGTTTTGATGGGGTTTTGGTTAGTTCTTTAGTTGTGTGGTTGGTTGAGTGATTGGTTGATGTTTTGGTTAGTTCATTAGCTGTGTGGTTGGTTGAGTGATTGGTTGATGTTTTCGTTAGTTCATTAGCTGTGTGGTTGGTTGAGTGATTTATTGATGTTTTGGTTAGTTTGTTAGCTGTGTTGTTGGTTCGGTGGTTGGTTGTATGGTTGATTGTATGGTTGGTTGATATTTTGATTTGTTCGTTAACTGTGTGGTTAGTTGGATGGTTGGTTGATGATTTGATTAGTTCTTTAGCTGGGTTCTTGGTTGGGTGATTGGTTGAACTTATGATTAGTTCGCTAGCTGTGTGGTTGGTTGTGAGGTTGGTTGTGTGGTTGGTTGTGTGTTTGATTGGTTGGTTGATGATTTGGTTTGTTCGTTAGTTGTGTAGCTGGTTGGGTGGTTGGTTGGAGGTTTGGTTAGTTCGTTAATTGTGTGGTTGTTTGAGTGATCGGGTGTGTGGTTGGTTGTGTGGCTGATTGGGGTTTTCTTTTGTTCGTTAGTTGTGTGGTTGGTTGAGTGGTTGGTTCGAGCTTTGGTTAAATCGTTAGCTGTGTGATTGGTTATGGGGTTAATTGGATGGCTAGTTGGTTAGTTAGCTACTTGGTTTGTTGGTTGTTATCTTTCTTAGTGTTTTAGTTAGCTTGTTAGTTAGTCGGCTAGTTAACGGATTGGCTGTGTGGTTAATTGACTGGTTGGTTAATTGACTGGTTGGTTGGTTGGTTGGTTAGATGGTTGGTCGTTCGGTCGATCGGTTTGTTGTTTTGGTTGTTTGGTTAGTTGATTAGTTTCTTCTTCTTCTTCTTCTTCTTCTTCTTCTTCTTCTTCTTCTTCTTCTTCTTCTTCTTCTTCTTCTTTCTTCTTCTTCTTCTTCTTCTTCTTCTTCTTCTTCTTCTTCTTCTTCTTCTTCTTCTTCTTCTTCTTCTTCTTCTTCTTCTTCTTCTTCTTCTTCTTCTTCTTCTTCTTCTTCATCATCGTCTTCTTCTTCTTCTTCTTCTTATTAATATTATTATTATGTCCTACGGCTTTGTCGTAAAAGACCGCAGACAGAAGGCAGATGTAATTTTCTGTGTTTTAATTGTCTTATTTCTTGTGCTAACTCATATTTCATTTCTTAAATGTCGCTTGTACTCCATCTAATCAACTCTTCCTGGGTCGTCCCTAGTCTTGTATCCCGATGTTCTCACGCAGAATGCTCAAGCCATTGGTTGATTTTGTTCCACTCTAGCTAAATGTCCGAACAATTCAATTCTTTGTTGTTCTACAAAGAAATTAAGCCAAGTTACCCTACACATATTCTTAGTTTCTGATTTCACTCTGTCTCTTCATGTTTCTCCAGCTGTGTTTCTTATGCACCTTATCTTAAATGATATGTTTTCACGGCTGTGTGTTTCTAGAACTGTCCTTGTCTGGCATTGGCAACACAGCGCTTGGACCATTAAAGCGTTTATCTGCTTCTTGTTTGTATGTTTGTTGATATTTGGATGTTTCAAGATAGGTGGTCTTTGATGGTTGATGTAGTTTGCTTTCTGTATTCTCGTTTCTGTTTCTTTATCTCATAACAGAAATATGATTAGTACGAAAATGCGCTCACTTAATGTTTGTGTAGCGGGTTCTTCTGTATGGATAGAAATTTCTAAACGTGAGTTTTAAAAGAGGGAAGAAACTGGAAAGTATACTGAGAATATCACGGACAGACATGATACTTGAGGGAATGGAGATTTGGTTTTGGGGAGAAGGTTGAGAATATCACGGACAGACATGATACTTGAGGGAATGGAGATTTGGTTGTGGGGAGAAGGTTGAGAATATCACGGACAGAGAAGATATCATACACTGAGATATTGAAATCTGCTGGTGTTAGAAGATCATCCACCAACTGGATGCAGATACCACAAATGGCATTTAAGGAGCTTATCAAGAGTAGAGATGGAGTAGGAGAGTTGCATCACTTGGGAAACTACTACACTAGAAAGGCATACAACCCTGAGAGGTATACACACCAGAGAGGTATACACACCAGAGAGGTATACACACCAGAGAGGTATACACACCAGAGAGGTATACACACCAGAGAGGTATAGACACCAGAGAGGTATACACACCAGAGAGGTATACACACCAGAGAGGTATACACACCAGAGAGATATACACACCAGAGAGGTATACACACCAGAGAGGTCTACACACCAGAGAGGTATACGCACCAGAGAGGTATACACACCAGAGAGGTCTACACACCAGAGAGGTATACACACCAGAGAGTCATACACACCAGAGAGGTATACACACCAGAGAGACGTACACACCAGAGAGGTATACACACCAGAGAGGCATACACACCAGAGAGGCATACACACCAGAGAGGTCTACACACCAGAGAGGTATACGCACCAGAGAGGTATACGCACCAGAGAGGTATACACACCAGAGAGGTATACACACCAGAGAGGTATAGACACCAGAGAGGTATACGCACCAGAGAGGTATACGCACCAGAGAGGTATACGCACCAGAGAGGTATACACACCAGAGAGGTATACACACCAGAGAGGCATACACACCAGAGAGGTCTACACACCAGAGAGGTATACGCACCAGAGAGGTATACGCACCAGAGAGGTATACACACCAGAGAGGTATACACACCAGAGAGGCATACACACCAGAGAGGTCTACACACCAGAGAGGTATACGCACCAGAGAGGTATACGCACCAGAGAGGTATACACACCAGAGAGGTATACACACCAGAGAGGTATAGACACCAGAGAGGTATACGCACCAGAGAGGTATACGCACCAGAGAGGTATACGCACCAGAGAGGTATACGCACCAGAGAGGTATACACACCAGAGAGGTATACGCACCAGAGAGGTATACGCACCAGAGAGGTATACACACCAGAGAGGTATACACACCAGAGAGGTATAGACACCAGAGAGGTATACACACCAGAGAGATATACACACCAGAGAGGTCTACACACCAGAGAGGTATACACACCAGAGAGTCATACACACCAGAGAGACGTACACACCAGAGAGGTATACACACCAGAGAGGCATACACACTAGAGAGTCATACACACCAGAGAGGCATACACACCAGAGAGGTCTACACACCAGAGAGGTATACGCACCAGAGAGGTATACACACCAGAGAGGTCTACACACCAGAGAGGTATACACACCAGAGAGTCATACACACCAGAGAGGTATACACACCAGAGAGACGTACACACCAGAGAGGCATACACACCAGAGAGGCATACACACCAGAGAGACATACACACCAGAGAGACATACACACCAGAGAGACATACACACCAGAGATACATACACACCAGAGAGGCATACACACCAGAGAGGCATACACACCAGAGAGACATACACACCAGAGAGACATACACACCAGAGAGACATACACACCAGAGAGACATACACACCAGAGAGGCATACACACCAGAGAGACATACACACCAGAGATACATACACACCAGAGAGGATAACAGTGAACAATGTAAGATCTGGGCAAGAAATGACAATATAATTAACAGACTTTTTATTGCGATCGCTCGCTTTAAACTCGAGCGTAGTCCATACATGTACTAATACCTTTAGCGCACTGGACTGATGTTTTCGTGTGGATTAGTTTTCCATGTTACCAATATCCCTCGCCATCAGGCGAACCCACTCCGAATTCTAAGGTACTTGTAATGTACGTCCCCAAGTTAAGGACTAGAAGTCAACATTGGCGCCCAACTGACCGGTGTAGGGGTTGAACCCGCTACTTTGGTATCAGCACACCGGAAGTTTAAGAGCGAGGACTCATCCATTCGGTTATGTTGACCTCTAAAATATCAGATGACCGAGGGGATTCGGGAGTCGTGATCGTCGACGCCTGCTTCAGACCAGGCTCCGGAAGAAGACGTGGCAGGTATAACACTCACGAGTGACCACATTGCTAAGGCCTGTCTAGGGATCGTTTAGTGGAACACATCTGAATGAAGGATTGAATGTACGGCTCTCAGATCTCATCTACGCATACTATCACATATACATTGAACATTAATCACAGTGAAGAGGTTCTGAAACTGTGCTATGTCAGACGCAATTGTTCTAGAACAACTCTACATAAAACGAAACAGCATTATCTTTGTCATGGTGTGCCTTGCAGCTGACACAGACGTTCATGGCTCGCCACAATTCTCGATCCGTGTTGTTCTGGATAAACTCTGCCGATGATATTCCTCCATGTTACTATTTCAGTACGTCCAACATCATTTCTCTTGGTCTGCCTCTGTCTCTTTTCTCACTGATCTTTGCAGTTGTCACGATGTTCGCCATTGCCTTCTCTCATCACATGACTAAAGGAAGCTGTTTGTCTCTTTCTTATCATTGTATAGAATGTTCTATTTTCTTATTGTTGTATAGATTGTTCTACTTTCTTATTGCTGTGTAGAATGTTCTACTTTCTTATTGTTGTATAGACTGTTCTACTTTCTAATTGTTGTATAGAATGTTCTATTTTCTTATTGTTGTATATAATGTTCTACTTTCTTATTGCTGTATAGACTGTTCTACTTTCTAATTGTTGTATAGAATGTTCTATTTTCTTATTGTTGTATAGAATGTTCTACTTTCACTAGCCGCTTCCAAGCGTCTGGGACATCTATGGCGTAAGGGTTGCAAACGTGATTAGCGATCCAACTATTTGGATGCCTTGTGTCGATTCTCAACAATGGTATGAGCGTCGGCCGTTCAGAAAACAATGGCAAACCACTTAACGTAAACTTGCTTAGTAAATCACAAACAGCCAAAATATGCTATAGTTGACTACGATGTCCTGAAAAGAACATGCAACTAACTAACTTCCAAGCAATCGTTGTTAGTTGTTCTGGCAGTCCAAAGAATTCGCAACATTCGTCCGAGGAACCACATCCCTTTTGCGCCCAAGTTCTTCATAATATATTCATTCAAGTCCCATGATTTACTAAAAAAAAAAATTTTTTTTTTACTGCTATACAGCAAAACAGGTTCTGCCGGTGTTTGTAAAGTCTCACTACACTTATTAGAACAAATCTGAAAAAAAATATTCTTTCTTTCGTTGATAACACCATTCTGTTTGGAGTGAAAAGAATTACTCTAGCAGATGACAGCCATTCGCTGCATATTGCTTCACGATGGACTACGGAGCAAATTAATCGATTGATTGATTAATTGACTGATTTAGGAACCGGCATTCGGGGCATTCCCATTAGCGCTCCGTCCCCATCCTCAGCAGCCAGCGAAGAGTTCCAACACTAATAGTACCAGTAGCAATCTGATTATATGTCCGTCTCACCTTTCCTCTGAGCGTCGATCGTCGGCCAGATCCCCTCTTCACCCCTCGCTGTCGCATTCTTGCCAGACCATGGTGATCCATTTGCTCCTCCGAGGTGTACACATGCTCCCACAAGGCCGCAACCACGTCTGCCTTATCATGCATCAATACTCCACATTATTTGATGACATCATGTACTTAATTTTTCAAATTTGTTCTACATCCAAAGTGTAGTGAGACTTTACAAACACCCGATATATATAATCACATATGCTTTGTTGAGTAGATGAGAGAAGGTGAGTTAGGAGTGTCTGGCTGGTCATGCATCGAAGTACACTTGTACCTGCAGCCAGGCGCTGTCGTCCTTTGGGGGTGACAGGTTCGAATCCCTGTTGGTAACTATAGCTGTCAATGTTTATATTGTCTTGTGCGTACTCTAGTCTCTACTTCCTTTTCCTAATTCTATGAGCGCTAAAAATAGATGTGTGTTTATTTATGTCCTGTCTAAGTGGCCCCAATAGGTTCCCCAATTGATATCTCTGTGTAATAACGGTTCGATGGTTCCGTGGTGATTGGGTTATGGACTCAATTCGTAACTCCTGCATTCGCAATTCGAAACACAGCTGCGGGCGATTTTGGAAGTAGACCGCCTTGCTCTGATTTTCATACAATGGTATGAGTTCCTTTCGTTTAGAAAGCAATGGCAAACTACTGAACGTAAATTTGCCAAGAAATCACAAACAGCCAAACAAAATTATGGGGTTGACTGCGACGTCCTGAGAAGAAAATAGATTGACTACATCAAAGACATTGTATAATCACAAACAGTGGCACTAGTCAGGGCCACCCATCCAGCGACGGAATGACAACTGTTCCGCCCCACGACGCTTGACGGACAAAGTGGAGGATGACCGTGATCATTTTCGTTTTTGTTCGCTCGGGTTTGAAGTCGTGGGTAGTCCACACTGGACTGATGTCTTTTATGTGTGGGATAGCTTTCCCTGTTTCCAGTGTCCCTCGCCACCAGGCAAACCCATTCCAACTTTTGACGTACTTGTAATTTACGTCCCCAAGTCAAGGACGAGAAGTCAACATTGTAATCCAGCTGACCGGTGTAGGGGTTGAACCCGCTACCTCCCCATCAGTCCTTCTGAACTCATTAAGCGAGGGTTGTTACCATTCGGCCATACTGTGACCTCATAATGATGATGATAATGATGTTGATAGTGATTATGATGATAATGATTATAATGATTATAATGATGATAATGATGATCAAAACAATGTTTTCCCGTAGTTAATTTGAGTAACGAAGACACACACAATAGATTGCACGATTTATTGCCTGGCATATTTCGCTGCATCTCGTCAGGTACATACTGCAGAAATCACGAAACATAGAGTAAAATAACTAGATAAATCCTTCAAGTTGAAATATACACATGTTCGCACAGTAATGTCAACTGTCTACCACGGTAATTTTAAACTGACTAACGTGTCTTTCTGTCTGCAAGTTTGCAAATTCTGTGCATACAAAACAGTTTGCCTGACGAGATGCAGCGAAATATGTCAGTCAGTATATCGTGAAATCTATTGTCTGTGTCTTCGATAATGATGATAATGATGAACATGATGATACCTTGACAAAGAAGATGATGTTGACTATTATCATCATATAAAACCTGAAATGAAGAGCAATCCTCAAAGAAAAACATAAAACCCTTCTATCCCATACGAGTTAAGCAGTTAGTGTGTCGAAGCGACAGCATCCTGGTTTCTGACAGGTCTTAACAGCAACCAAGCCGTCAGACCTCAGCCGATGAGTTATCTAAACCGTCTCAGTACAATAGAAAATTATGAAAGCCATTGTACACAGGTAAACATTGAAGCCACTTCGGGTTTTCCCCTGTGCTAGAGAAGAAACCGCCAACATAAGGATGTGCCTGCTGGAAATGCCAGCCGTGAGTTTCTGTGTGTTGACTGGTTTTGTGTGGTCGGTGGGGGTGAGATGTAATCTATGTTGTGTCAGCGTTTGTGTGGGTGCAGGTGGGAGTGTCGGGTGCGTATGTTCAGTTTTCGTACTTCCGGCCTGCCTGTTTATATGTCTCTATGTATTAGTATCTATCTATCTATCTATCTATCTATCTATCTATCTATCTATCTATCTATCTATCTATCTATCTATCTATCTATCTATCAATCTTATCTATCTTATCTATCTATCTATCTATCTATCTATCTATCTATCTATCTATCTATCTATCTATCTATCTATCTATCTATCTATCTATCTATCTATCTATCTATCTGTCTGTCTATCTATCTATCTATCTGTCTATCTATCTGTCTATCTGTCTATCTATCTGTCTATCTGTCTATCTATCTATCTGTCTGTCTATCTGTCTGTCTGTCTGTCTGTCTGTCTGTCTATCTATCTGTCTGTCTATCTGTCTGTCTGTCTGTCTGTCTGTCTGTCTGTCTGTCTGTCTGTCTGTCCGTCCGTCCGTCCGTCCGTCCGTCCGTCCGTCCGCCCGCCCGCCCGCCCGCCCGTCCGTCCGTCCGCCCCCCCATCCGTCTTGTAGTAGTAGTAGTAGTAGTAGTAGTAGTAGTAGTAGTAGTAGTAGTAGTAGTAGTAGTAGTAGTAGTAGTAGTAGTAGTAATTGGTTTAGTTTAGTTTAGTCGATGGACCAACATCACGGTACACGGGTGTAACCCATAAGTGCTCCGTTCTCCTCCCAACTCAAACCTGAGTCTGGAGAAACTCAGCTCAGTGCACGAACTCCGTAGCATCGGCGCGGATCCTGAAATACTTTGGGTAGATTTTTAACTCGAAATTTTGCCCGGGCAGCGCCGTTAGGCTACTCATTTTCGATTTCCAACTGCCAAGGGATTTTTTACGTCCGCAACAATACACACGGGCGTCCGATCTCACTACTCAGAGACCAGGGGGAATTTTATTACTAGAAGTCCACGTGAAATAAATCCCGGTCCTCATCGGGGCACGAATCCGGAACCTCCAGCACTCTAGGCGGACACCATACCTCGAGACCACGCAGCCCCTAGTAGTAGTAGTAGTAGTAGTAGTAGTAGTAGTAGTAGTAGTAGTAGTAGTAGTAGTAGTAGTAGTAGTAGTAGTAGTAATTGGTGTTGTCGTAACAGTAGTAGTTGTAATAGTAGTGACATTGTTGTAGTTGGTGTTATTTGGTAGTAACTATATATTTCTGACACATCTTGTAACATAGAAATACTCAGCCAGATTTCTTGAGTAAGCTTTAGCTAAATGTAAGTAATCCCAGGCCCCCCCCCCACCCACACACACACACCTGATACGTCGATTGGGACACATGAAGTAAAGCCAATCTCGTGGTGCGCTGTGCCAAATGTTGAATGAGGGTTGAAATTAGGACATCAATTGTAGTAGTGCCCTGCCGCCGTAACATCTCTGAGAACCCTTAACGTGTTTATCTAGAGAAATATTCACAAAATAAGTTCTGCAGCTGCGTGAATGTAATAGGAGCGAATGCGACAGGTTTGGGGTATTTTTAGCACAGGCAGACGTAGAAAGTAGCGGCCCTGTGAGTAACTCTAGGCTCTGTCTTGGCGACATGCACGCTAGCAGATGGTGAGTACTGCGCAGAACAGGATTTCACGCGAGCATGTAGACAGAGTTTGAATGTACTCGTACTTACCTGGTGTCTCTCAATCGGTTTCTGTTGTACACATACTCATTTAGACGTCGACCTGGTTGTAGGGGTAAGAGCGTTCGCTCTTAAACTTCCAGCGCGCAGATGGCGAGAAAGGGCGTTCAGTCCCTACACACGTTGTAGGGATTCAACTGAAACGTTGGCTTCTCTTTCAGAATCTGTTACCTGTTATTGATTGATTGATTGATTTAGGAATCGACATCACAGCATTCGGGCCATTCCCATAAGCGCTCTTTCCCCATCCTCAGCAGCCAGCGAAGAGTTCCAACCCCAATAGTTCCAGTAGCAATCTGATTATATGTCCGTCTCGCCTTTCCTCTAAGCGTCGAGCATCGGCCAGATCCCCTCGTCACTCCACGCTGTCTCATTCTTGCCAGACCATGGTGATCCATGTGCTCCTCCGAGGTGTACACGTGCTCCCACAAAGCCGCAACCACGTCTGCTTTGTCATGCATCAATATTCCACCAAGTTTTGCAGAGCCAGCCAACCTGTCCGCTTGTTCATTCCCCAGCCCACCAGCATGCCCCGGAGAAAAGATCCAGACGTCGATTGTCACCCGTGACTTCCGAAGCGAAGCAAGCAACTCTGCACGAAGCTTGCCTGTCCTCACCCTACTCAGCATGCTTTCTGAGTTAGTTACAATCACGACGTGTGAGTGTGTTACCTGTTATCTGTTGGGGTTATAATCTGTGCATTCCGGACAAGTCCATGGGTATTCAACCCCCCCCCCCCCCTTACTCACCCAGCATATACTTAAGCGTCCGGTGGCTAATAGTTCCAGTTCTGTGTTGGTGGATGGGCCCTTCACTCTCTCGTGTCTTGTCGTGCCAATTTGTACTCCCAAATCTCTCATTATAGACAACGGTGTGGGTTCACTGGCGTCCAAGTCCTCGACTCTCGACATCTCTTCGTTCGCATATCCGTTACAGGACATCGCTGTCAACATCAGCATCTTTCAGCTGAATTTTGATTTCTTGGCAAGATTACGCTCAGTAGTTTGCCATTGCTTTCTGAGCGACCGGCTCACATACCCTATAAGTTACCGACGCTGAGAGAACGAATACCAATTCTCGCGCAACGTCACGTTACTTACGAGAGTATACGAGATTACGGAGAAAGTCGTGTAACCTCTAGACCATGGAGCCGGCCAACATCTCTCTACGTTTATTAATAACATTGGCACGATCCACAGGCTGGCCACCTCGTTCAGAAAGCAATGGCACACTCATCATCATCATCAAGTACCATACCAGCTGGCGTAGGCGTTCATGATTCTTCACAGATCTTGGTTCTTGGTTTTCTGGATGATTTTCCTTTATGCCAATGTCGAAATCCATCCAATATCATTTCTCTTGGTCTGATTCTGCCTCCCAGATTCTGCCTTTACAATCGTCACTGTATGTGTGTGTAGAGTGTGGGAGTTTGATCAAAGTAGTAGGTTGGGGGATGGGGGGGGGAATATGTGTGTGGATGGATTCGTGATGTGTGTGGGTGGGTTCAGGATGTGTGGGTTGGTGGGGTGGGATTGTGTGGGTGGGTGGGGGATTTGTGTGTGGGTACGTGCGGGATGTATGGGTTGGCGGGGAGATGTGTGTGTGGGTGGGGATGTGTATTTGGCTAGGTGGCTGTGGGTGAGTGGGTGGAGGAGGATATGTGGGTGGATGATTGATGGTGGGTTATGGGATGGGTTGGGGATATATGTGTGGGTGGGGAGATGTGGGTGTGGGGATATGTGGTGGGTGGGAAATGTGTGCAGGTGGGGGTGGTTGTGGGTTTGGGGATGTGTGTGTGGGTGAGGATGTGTATGGGTGTGGGATGTTTGGGTGGATGGGTGGGGAGTGTGTGTGTGGGTGAGAGATGTGTGGGTGAATGTGTGTGGGGGATGTGTGTGGGTTGGGGGAGGTGTGTGTGATGGGTGTGGGTGATGGATTTGGGGATGTGTGTGTGGGTGGGAGATATGTCTGGTTGGGTAGGGGTGTGTGTGTGTGACTGGATGTAGGATGTATGTGTGGGTAGTGAGGGTGATTGTAGTTTGGGGATGTGTGGATGGGTAGGAGATGTATGAGGAGATGTGTGTGTGGGTGAGGGATGTGTCTTTGGGATGTGTGTGGGTGTGGTGTTGTGTGGGAGGGGAGCTGGGAGTGGATAAAGGATGTGTGTGTGGGTGGGTGTGGGTGTGGTTGGGTGTACGGGTGGGTGAAGGATGTGTGTGAGGGTGGGGGATGTGTGTTTAGATGCGTGGTTGGGGTGTGTGAGTGTGGGTGGGTAGATAGGAGATGTATGTGTTGATGAGTGGGTGAGGGATGTGTGGGTGTTAGTGGTTGAGGGATAAGTACGTGTGTCTAGGAATATGTGAGGGGATGAGTGTTTGGGTTGGGGATGTGTGTGTGGGTTGTGCGTGAATGGGAGGTGTATGTTTGTGAATGGGGGATGTGTTGGTGGGGGATGTATGTGAGGGATGTGTGTATGGGTGGAGAGATTGTGCGTGGGAGAGATAATGTATGTGTGTGTGGGTTATGTGTGTGGTTTGGTGGAGGAGTTGGGGTGAATGGGGGATGTGTGGGTGGGTGGTGGATGTGTCACATAACATAGTAATATGCATTGTTTATGTTTACAAAATTCTATATAGCATTTCAGCACTCTCTTTCTTACATTCAATGCTAGTGACTTATTACATAAGATACTTTTCATTTTCTGAAATGCAGCTTTTGCTTGCCCTATTCTGCTCATAATCTCTATTGCGCATCTTTCATCTGATGTTATAAATGCCCCTAGGTATTTAAAATTAACCACTTGGTTAAGAATTTTCCATTCTATTTCCATTTCACATTTTTGGTGTCACCTTTTTCTTTGATACTGTTTTCTTGATATTCAAGGAGAGTCCTTTCTTGGCACTTTATGTTATTACAATGTCCAACAATTGTTATAGATATTTTTGCATTATTCGCTATTTAGACATAAATCTCCCAACCACCTTATTCCAACCAGTCCTATTCTTAGCTACTTCATACACCACCCGTGGATTGCCGAGTGGTGTATAAAACGTTAGGGATATTACCATATAACCCATATTTCTCGAAGCTTCGAAAAGGATAATTTACTTTACCTTACTACAGTTCACTTCAGTTCACTTCAGCATAGTTTACTTTACTTTACTTTACTTTACTTTACTTTACTTTACTTTACTTTACTTTACTTTACTTGTTTGTTGCATATCCCTTACAGGACGTTGCAGTCAACACCAACATTCTTCAGCTGCTGTTGATGTACTAGGCAAGATTACACTCAGTAGTTTGCCATTGCTTTCTGAGCGACCGGCTCACATACCCCTGTAAGTAAACAACGCGGCGCGATCCGCTACTGAATCTCGCGCAGCTGCGTTACTCAAGAGAATATACGAGATTACGGAGAAAGACGTTAACACCTAAACCAAAGAGACCGTCTACTTTACTTTATTTACTTTACTTTACTTTACTTTACTTAACACCATTAAGTCCAGACGAAAACCTAGACACCGGAAATTAAGATCATTTCAATGGGCGTAACTCGGAGACGCAGAAACTCGACGGACAGCCCAGTGAGTAACTTGGACTTTACTCGTGCTGGCGCGTGACCTAGTTTCCAAACGCTGAGTACAGTTGCTGTTCTGAAGTTATGGTATAAGGCCCGGCCTGAAACAATGAGTAATATATCAATACACTCACACGAGTGCATACAAGCATGCACACTACCGGAGGCGGACTGGCTTTGATCTAGGCCGTCCGTTTACATTTAGAGCATATGTTGTACGACATACTTTGTGGTGGTGGCGAATTTTTACACTTAGTGATAAGTCGCGATTATAGCTTCGTAGCGCAGTCTATGAACAAACAGAGTTCCGACATACGCTAACTTTTCAAAATCATTCCCACTTTGGCTAAATTTGTAACAACCCTTCCACTCTAGCTAATTTTCTAATAACGCTCCCATTGTGACGAAATATTTAACAACATTCCCACTTTTACTAAATTTCTAACAACGCTCTCACTTTGGCTAAGTTTCTAACAACTCTCCCAATTTGACGAAGTTTCTAACAACTCTCCCACCTTGACGAAGTATTCCACAGCTCCCCCTCTTTGACGAATTTTCTAACAACGCTGCCACGTTGACGAAATTTCTAACAACGCTCTCACTTTGATGAAGTTTCTAATAATGCTCTCACTTTGAGGAAGCTTTTAACAACGCTCCCACTTTGACGATGTTTCTAACAACGTTCCCACATTGACGAAGTGTCTAACAACACTCTCATTTTGACGAAGTTCCTAACAACGCTCTCACTTTGACGAAGTTTCTAACAACACTTCCACTTTGACGAATTTTCTAATAACGCTTCTACTTTAACTTTGTCTCAAGAACGTTCATGCTTTGACTTTCTTTCAAAGATCGCTTCAAATTTCGCGTTCTTTCCAAGATCGCTATACCTGTCATCAGATGTAAACTTTCAGTATCACTCTTGCCCCCCCCCCCCCCTTTCCTCCCCGGTTCTCAGCTTACAGAAGGGAAAAAGATCTCTGCAAAGCATCCCCCCGCGAAGACACTACTTAGCTAATCAAGTTCCTTACATCAACCTCACTCCAATAGGCACAATTCCTTTTCTGGACAAACACCCCTTGAATGTCAACGCATCAGATTTAACATCTTAGTGGGTTCGCCTGATGGCGAGGGGCACTGCTAATAGGGAAAGCTAATCCACATGCTAAAGTCAGTCCATTTCAATAAAAGTAGTAGCACGCATATGGACAACGCTTGAGTTAAAAGCGAGTGAAGGCAACAATCGTCCAAAGGAGTCATCCAAATCACCCACCCTACCCATTTTCTTTCAGGAAGCAGCAAGAACTTGATCCGACACCCTCTACTCAGACACATCCAGCCCAGGAGAACGACCTGAACCAACGCCGAGGAATCCCTGGCAATATCTTAAACCCTTGTAAACAATCCTGCCTGGAATGATCTCGCGAGAGTTTCGAATTGAGATGTAAGGCGAGTGCCTAGAAGAAGCAATCCTTTTTATTCAAGCTGTCGAAAGAAAATGCTTTCTCCTGACCTTTAACACCGCTCACCTGAATTCGGTCGCAGGTAGGCTATCTTCAGGTGTGCTGTGAGCGTGTAGGCGCGTGTGAGGGTTGGTGTGACCTTGACACTGCGGTGTTTGTGTGCTGGTTATGTCATAAGAAGTTGGCCCAATGTTTATCTGTGTGTTTGAACTAGCAAAGAAAAGGTCTGCGCTCTCGTTCCTTGATGTGCCTCGGCATATAAAGGCATCTGATGTTCTGATTTAGCTTGTTGTGTTCTGCCTTAGATTATAACAGGCATCTTACAATCTTATGTAGTCTGTTGACTTCTACCCGAGGTTGTACAAACATCTTACAATCTTATTTAGTCTGTTGTCTTCTACCCGAGGTTGTGGAAACATCTTACAATCTTATTTAGTCGGTTGTCGTCTACCCGAGGTTGTGGAAAATTCTTACAATCTTATTTAGTCGGTTGTCGTCTACCCGAGGTTGTGGAAACATCTTACAATCTCATTTAGTCTGTTGTTTTCTACTCCAGGTTGTGGAAACATCTTATAATCTTATTTAGTCTGTTGTCTTATACTCTAGATTGTGGAAACATCTTACAATCTTATTTAGTCGGTTGTCGTCTACCCGAGGTTGTGGAAACATCTTACAATCTTATTTAGTCGGTTGTCGTCTACCCGAGGTTGTGGAAACATCTTACAATCTTATTTAGTCGGTTGTCGTCTACCCGAGGTTGTGGAAAATTCTTACAATCTTATTTAGTCGGTTGTCGTCTACCCGAGGTTGTGGAAACATCTTACAATCTTATTTAGTCTGTTGTTTTCTACTCCAGGTTGTGGAAACATCTTATAATCTTATTTAGTCTGTTGTCTTATACTCTAGATTGTGGAAACATCTTACAATCTTATTTAGTCGGTTGTCGTCTACCCGAGGTTGTGGAAACATCTTACAATCTTATTTAGTCGGTTGTCGTTTACCCGAGGTTGTGGAAACATCTTACAATCTTATTTAGTCGGTTGTCGTCTACCCGAGGTTGTGGAAACATCTTACAATATTATTTAGTCTGTTGTCTTCTACCCGAGGTTGTGGAAACATCTTACAATCTTATTTAGTCGGTTGTCGTCTACCCGAGGTTGTGGAAACATCTTACAATCTTATTTAGTCTGTTGTCTTCTACCCGAGGTTGTGGAAACATCTTACAATCTTATTTAGTCGGTTGTCGTCTACCCGAGGTTGTGGAAACATCTTACAATCTTATTTAGTCGGTTGTCGTCTACCCGAGGTTGTGGAAACATCTTACAATCTTATTTAGTCGGTTGTCGTCTACCCGAGGTTGTGGAAACATCTTACAATCTTATTTAGTCGGTTGTCGTCTACCCGAGGTTGTGGAAACATCTTACAATCTTATTTAGTCGGTTGTCGTCTACCCGAGGTTGTGGAAACATCTTACAATCTTATTTAGTCGGTTGTCGTCTACCCGAGGTTGTGGAAACATCTTACAATCTTATTTAGTCTGTTGTCTTATACTCTAGATTGTGGAAACATCTTACAATCTTATTTAGTCTGTTGTCTTATACTCTAGATTGTGGAAACATCTTACAATCTTATTTAGTCGGTTGTCGTCTACCCGAGGTTGTGGAAACATCTAACATTCTTATTTAGTCTGTTGTTTTCTACTCCAGGTTGTGGAAACATCTTACAATCTTATTTAGTCTGTTGTCTTCTACCCGAGGTTGTGGAAACATCTTACAATCTTATTTAGTCTGTTGTCGTCTACCCTAGATTGTGGAAACATCTTACAATCTTATTTAGTCGGTTGTCGTCTACCCTAGGTTGTGGAAACATCTTACAATCTTATTTAGTCGGTTGTCGTCTACCCGAGGTTGTAGAAACATCTAACATTCTTATTTAGTCTGTTGTTTTCTACTCCAGGTTGTGGAAACATCTTACAATCTTATTTAGTCGGTTGTCGTCTACCCGAGGTTGTGGAAACATCTAACATTCTTATTTAGTCTGTTGTTTTCTACTCCAGGTTGTGGAAACATCTTACAATATTATTTAGTCTGTTGTCTTCTACCCGAGGTTGTGGAAACATCTTACAATCTTATTTAGTCGGTTGTCGTCTACCCGAGGTTGTGGAAACATCTTACAATCTTATTTAGTCTGTTGTCTTCTACCCGAGGTTGTGGAAACATCTTACAATCTTATTTAGTCTGTTGTCTTCTACCCGAGGTTGTGGAAACATCTTACAATCTTATTTAGTCTGTTGTCGTCTACCCGAGGTTGTGGAAACATCTTACAATCTTATTTAGTCGGTTGTCGTTTACCCGAGGTTGTGGAAACATCTTACAATCTTATTTAGTCGGTTGTCGTCTACCCGAGGTTGTGGAAACATCTTACAATCTTATTTAGTCGGTTGTCGTCTACCCGAGGTTGTGGAAACATCTTACAATCTTATTTAGTCTGTTGTCTTCTACCCGAGGTTGTGGAAACATCTTACAATCTTATTTAGTCGGTTGTCGTCTACCCGAGGTTGTGGAAACATCTTACAATCTTATTTAGTCTGTTGTCTTCTACCCGAGGTTGTGGAAACATCTTACAATCTTATTTAGTCGGTTGTCGTCTACCCGAGGTTGTGGAAACATCTTACAATCTTATTTAGTCGGTTGTCGTCTACCCGAGGTTGTGGAAACATCTAACATTCTCATTTAGTCTGTTGACTTCTACCCTAGGCTGTGGAAACATGTCATATTCTTATTTAGTCTGTTGACTTCTACCCGAGGTTGTACAAACATCTTATATTCTTATTTAGTCTGTTGACTTCTACCCTAGGCTGTGGAAACATGTCATATTCTTATTTAGTCTGTTGACTTCTACCCGAGGTTGTACAAACATCTTATATTCTTATTTAGTCTGTTGACTTCTACCCTAGGCTGTGGAAACATGTCATATTCTTATTTAGTCTGTTGACTTCTACCCGAGGTTGTACAAACATCTTATATTCTTATTTAGTCTGTTGACTTCTACCCTAGGCTGTGGAAACATGTCATATTCTTATTTAGTCTGTTGACTTCTACCCGAGGTTGTACAAACATCTTATATTCTTATTTAGTCTGTTGACTTCTACCCTAGGCTGTGGAAACATGTCATATTCTTATTTAGTCTGTTGACTTCTACCCGAGGTTGTACAAACATCTTATATTCTTATTTAGTCTGTTGACTTCTACCCTAGGCTGTGGAAACATGTCATATTCTTATTTAGTCTGTTGACTTCTACCCGAGGTTGTACAAACATCTTATATTCTTATTTAGTCTGTTGACTTCTACCCTAGGCTGTGGAAACATGTCATATTCTTATTTAGTCTGTTGACTTCTACCCGAGGTTGTACAAACATCTTATATTCTTATTTAGTCTGTTGTCTTCTACCCTAGGCTGTGGAAACATGTCATATTCTTATTTAGTCTGTTGACTTCTACCCGAGGTTGTACAAACATCTTATATTCTTATTTAGTCTGTTGACTTCTACCCTAGGCTGTGGAAACATGTCATATTCTTATTTAGTCTGTTGACTTCTACCCGAGGTTGTACAAACATCTTATATTCTTATTTAGTCTGTTGACTTCTACCCTAGGCTGTGGAAACATGTCATATTCTTATTTAGTCTGTTGACTTCTACCCGAGGTTGTACAAACATCTTATATTCTTATTTAGTCTGTTGACTTCTACCCTAGGCTGTGGAAACATGTCATATTCTTATTTAGTCTGTTGACTTCTACCCGAGGTTGTACAAACATCTTATATTCTTATTTAGTCTGTTGACTTCTACCCTAGGCTGTGGAAACATGTCATATTCTTATTTAGTCTGTTGACTTCTACCCGAGGTTGTACAAACATCTTATATTCTTATTTAGTCTGTTGACTTCTACCCTAGGCTGTGGAAACATGTCATATTCTTATTTAGTCTGTTGACTTCTACCCGAGGTTGTACAAACATCTTATATTCTTATTTAGTCTGTTGACTTCTACCCTAGGCTGTGGAAACATGTCATATTCTTATTTAGTCTGTTGACTTCTACCCGAGGTTGTACAAACATCTTATATTCTTATTTAGTCTGTTGACTTCTACCCTAGGCTGTGGAAACATGTCATATTCTTATTTAGTCTGTTGACTTCTACCCGAGGTTGTACAAACATCTTATATTCTTATTTAGTCTGTTGACTTCTACCCTAGGCTGTGGAAACATGTCATATTCTTATTTAGTCTGTTGACTTCTACCCGAGGTTGTACAAACATCTTATATTCTTATTTAGTCTGTTGACTTCTACCCTAGGCTGTGGAAACATGTCATATTCTTATTTAGTCTGTTGACTTCTACCCGAG
Source organism: Cepaea hortensis (assembly GCA_963921405.1). Taxonomy (NCBI): domain Eukaryota; kingdom Metazoa; phylum Mollusca; class Gastropoda; order Stylommatophora; family Helicidae; genus Cepaea; species Cepaea hortensis. The sequence continues at coordinate 12,988,567 of OY992895.1, forward strand.
GTTGTACAAACATCTTATATTCTTATTTAGTCTGTTGACTTCTACCCTAGGCTGTGGAAACATGTCATATTCTTATTTAGTCTGTTGACTTCTACCCGAGGTTGTACAAACATCTTATATTCTTATTTAGTCTGTTGACTTCTACCCGAGGTTGTGGAAACATCTTATATTCTTATTTAGTCTGTTGTGTTATACTTGTTGTTTACTAATTACTGTTTTCTGTTTATTGTTTACTGTTTAGTGTTGACTGGTTTCTGTTTACTGACTACTGATTTATCCTTACCGTTTTCTGTTTATTGGTTTCTTCTTACTATTTACTGTTTTCTGTTTATCTGTATTTCATACTGTTTTCTGTTTGCAGATGAGTGTTTATTGGTTTCTGTTTGCTGTTTACCATTTTCTATTTACTTCCTACTGCTACAGGCACCTTTCCGTCCTGACAGACGATAGTTTTTTACATAGTGATTTAAAAAAGGCGTGACAGCTACAACCCATGGCGGGGATCTCTCCATAGTACAAAGCCTAGGCTGAATTATAGAGACCGTGTGTAGCCCATGCAAAATGATCATTCTCTCGACCTGTCTAGTTTACTCCAAAAGAAAGGTAAGGCCAATAAATCTGGTACAGCACAAGCTTCAGAATCTGTCGGATCAGCAAATCATGGCTGTAACTGTCCATCTGTCGGAGCTTTGATTCTACACCAGCTGCCGGTGAAGGTTTAGGACCTGATGTGCCCTGCTGTGACATTTAGTCTTTAGGTTCTATTTCCTCGCTCTTTAAGGCGTGTACCTTCCTAATTGCGCCCCTTCACCCAAAAAACCGTTGGCACAAAAGTGGGATGTTGGATTTGTGAGCGTCGCCAAACATTCGGCCTTAACAGAAAGCATTTATTACCGTCCACTGAATTATACAGTAGCACAGTCATATCTAAGACACTGTTTACTTCCTAATTGTGATTGTAACGGACTCACATAGCATTCTGAGAAGAGTGAAGACAGGTATGCTTCGTGCTGAGTGGCATGCTTCAGGTAAACAATCAAAGATAGAGAGTAATTGTTGGATCTTTTCCCCAGGGCATGCTGGGAAATGAGCAGGCTGACAGATTGGGTGGGTCTGTACCTTTGGAGGTTTATTTGTGCGTCATAAGACAGATGAGGTCAGAGCCGTTGGGATTATATGTAAAGCTTGGATGAACAGATCCTTCAATGCCTAGAGAGAGTGGAGTGGTAGGGAGTGACCAGAGGATCTGGACGACAGTCAGTAATGTGAGGACAGGTCAGACGGACACATAATCATACTACAGCTAGTACCGTTAGTATAGTGACTCCTCACTGGCTGTTGAAGATGAGATAGGAGCTGGTATGGGAATGTCTCGACTGCTGTGATGTAGGTTCTTGACCCAACTGACCCCAGCGTACCAATTAGTAGTGATCCTGCACTGTTTCAGCTAGGAAAACTGTATCATCTGTGTATCTGAATGTTGTGAATTGATGTCCCTCCAATGTTGAGTCTTGTTCAACACTTACATCTGTGTATCTGAATGTTGTGAATTGATGTCCCTCCAATGTTGAGTCTTGTTCAACGCTTACATCTGTGTATCTGAATGTTGTGAATTGATGTCCCTCCAATGTTGAGTCTTGTTCAACGCTTACACATGTAGGAATAAATTCTCGTTGTTTATATATTCCTATATATAAATATACAGTCAAAGCGAGAGACAGACAGTGTTGGAGATCAATTGCAGCCAATCTTCATTGTGGAGACGGCACCTGATTGATTGATATATTGCTATGTGGCGAAGGAGTTACGGACGCAATTCGTAATCCCGCATACCGCGTTCTAAACACATCTGCGGGTGATTTGGCAATAGACTGCCTTGCGTTGGTTTTCATTCAATGGTATAGGTCCTGGCCGTCTAGAAAGCAAAGCAAACTGCTGAACGTAATCTTGCCAAAAAAATCACTCCCCCCCCCCCCCAAAAAAAAAAAAAAAAAAATGCTTTGCTGGACTGCAGCGTCCAGTAAGGATATTCCACTAACGCACTAATGTTTATACATTCTAGCGAGATGGCCAAACCATTTGATCTTCTGTCTTTCAATATTTGTGGCACAAGGTGTTGACCCCGCTGTCTGTTTTTAACATCATTTCTTATTTGGTCTCGGATAGTCAAGTTGGCAGCTCTCCTCAAGTATCTCATCACACAGGTGTTAATTTTGCGTAAGTGTGCTTTGAATAATGTCCAAGTTTGACATTGTGTTGATGATGGCGTGTAATAGCATTAAATACCAATGTCTCTTGGGAGAATTACCAGCCCAAAGCTGGGATTGTACCGTGCACCTTATGAGCTTGCAGCGGACACGGTTATCCTTCAGCCACAATGGTTCTCCGCTTTACGTGAATAATTGAATAAATAAATACTATTCGCCAGGGCACACTTTAAACGGTATTAAACCAGCCAATCATAATTAAGCGCGTAATACATTAGCCAATAAAATCAATTGCTGCTTGATTAGTCCAACCAATGATATTTCCACGTTTCATTGCACGATGTCGATTATCTGACCGCTCGCCCACTATAGTAAAGTGTTCTAATTAACTACAAAGAAGTGTGTCGCGACGTCAGTCACTTCTATTATTGTTGCCACGTTCAAAATGAAGAGTTGTCAACCACATATTAGTAGCTGTTGGATTTTCTCATCTCCACTTGTAGTTCATCTCCCTAGGGTCTATCGCCACGCGGTTCCTTGTTGCCCGTTACAGAAGGCGCGTTACTGGTAGGTATAATGTGAATGAAGTTTATGTGTGAGTAAATTAATTTGGAAAATGCATCATAATCACGTGCCTTGCCGATTGTTACGTGCTCTTGGCAAGACACTTATTGCAGTTGTGTGTGTGTGTGTGTGTTTGTGTGTGTGCGCGCGCGCGCGTGCGAGCGAGCACAAGTTCTTCTTCTTCTTCTTCTTCTTCTTCTTCTTCTTCTTCTTCTTCTTCTTCTTCTTCTTCTTCTTCTTCTTCTTCTTCTTCTTCTTCTTCTTCTTCTTCGTCTTCTTCGTCGTTTTCGTCTTCTCCGTCTTCTCCTCCTCCTACGCTTCCTCCTCCTATCCCCTCCTCCTGGGTAACAAACAGGATGGTAAGTTTGAGGTCTTTTCCTGTCGCCCAGAGTTTGCATCCAAGTGTGGCTCCATCCGGCCACATTCACCGTATGACATATTCTGGGGTCTATCAGAGTGTTCCATATTAGACACATGTCAGATATGTGACATGTCAATGGGAGATGTTAATGGGAGATGCGGTCTATAGATAATTATCAATACAACTGTAACATGCCTGTGTTCATTAACATTGTACGTGAGGGACCTAAGCGAAAGTGGTACTATATAAATAATAGACGGCCCTGAGAAATAATAGACGGAGGCTGGGTGGTAGGTCCCCGGAAAGGGCATTCCTCGGGGAGGGCTGCAAAGAAGGGTTAAAAGACAGTGGAAAACGTTGATGGGGACAGTTGAGTTTTGGGACCCGACAGTGGAGGTCGGCGGTCTGGGAAATTGAAGGATAGCGGAGTTAGCGAGAGAACTCCGCCCGGTGTTTTTCAGTGAGAGTTAGTTGAAGCGTAGACCCCGAGAGGGTCGGATAGTTTGTTTAGGCCTAGACCCAGAGTGGGTTGGATCGAGTGAGTTAGGGCCGGGAATAGTGGCTGGTTAACTGTCGTGGTGATTTTAGGTTAAGAAGGCCTGGAGAAGGCAGTGTTATTTGAGTATTAGGTTGTGATGAGGATATATTCTGGAATTACTGTTATTGGATTTATATGTTGCCTGTTTCCGTGTTCATTCATCATTAAAGGGATATTCTGTGCGCAAACGCAATCTTGTTCAGTGATTAATAGATGTGTACTACAGTAATGACTTGTGTTGTGGGACATGGGGCTAACCCAGCTTACACTCTGCAGTGATATAGAAGGAGCATTAGGATCTTGGAAGAACGAAATACCACAATGTGATATACAAGTAAATGGGAATATTCTTCAACAAGTGAATAGGTACAATTATCTCGGAACAGTAATAACATCTGATGGGAGATGCCTTGAAGAGATTAGAACAAGAATAGCCATGGCAAAAGTAGCCTTTAGCAAGATGAAAAACATAATGACCAATAAAAAGATGTCAATTGTAACGAGAAAAAGAGTGTTGAGATGCTACATTGAACCTGTACTTTTATATGGATGTGAAGCTTGGACAATGAGCAGTCAGGCTGAAAAACATCTGATGGCTGTAGAAATGTGGTTTCTGAGGAAAATGCAAAGAATACCATGGACAGCCAGAAAGACCAATGAACAAGTTCTTCAAGAAACAAATGAAGATCGTAAACTGATTAGAGACATTAGACGTAGACAGTCAAAATTTTTTGGGCATGTTATGAGAAGAAATGATTTGGAGATCTTGGTGACAACTGGTAAGATCGAGGGGAACAGACGAAGGGGCAGACTTAGAAGCAAGTACCTGGATGGCTTGGCCTTGTGGCATGGTCGAGATAGAAATACGGAGCTGATCCACGACTCTGGTGATCGAGTGAGATGGCAGAACATGACCGCCCTCGCTTACCGGCATGGCACATAATGGATGGATGGATTAGGATCTAGACAACGACCAATCTCATTCTGTTGCAAAAGAGATTGTGACAACAACATATTGGACATATCAATGGGTGTTGCAGTCTATAGATAATTATCAAATGGCACATATGGGTTATGTCAATGGGAGATGCGGTCTGTAGATGTACTTACTTCGTTATTACTTACTTACATGATTGTTTACTTATTTATCTTTTTACTTACGTACCTATTTACTTATTTACGTACTTAGTTACTTACTTAACATACTTAGTTACTTACTTGCGGACTTAATTACTTTCTTAACTTAATTATTTACTTACTATACTTACTTACGTTCTTACTTACTTGTTTGTATACATACTTACCTATTAACTTACTTACTTACTTACTTACTTGCTTGCTTACTTTACCTTACTTACTTTCGTTCTTACTTACTTACTTTACCTTACTTTCTTTCTTACTTACTTACTTACTTACTTACTTACTTACTTATTTACTCACTTACATACATAAGTATACTATTTATTTATGACAATGTTGATTACTTTCCTGATGGAAACAATGATGATAATTCCGGTATTGCATAAAATTGTCTGTAACTGACGTCATGAGGTTGCCGTCAGAAAACATACGTGCTAATCCGATCAGCCAACTTGAACCAAAGGTGATCTCATTAGTGACGTGGCAAGTGATGACGCCATCCCATTGTCAGGTGTGTAGAGTTGGTCGAGCGGGTTAGCTCGTCTTATTCAGCTGGTAGGCGTCTAGAATTGATTGGCCAATGTTGTGATTTTAGGAAATCAATGGACGTTCCTGAAGCCAATACACTAATGGTATTGATACATTTGTAGAGGTTGATATGCGTTTATAGAGGGGCAAATTGAAATTACTTCCGTGTTATACAGGGACCCCAACATGGAAGACAAGAATAAATTTGCTTTTTGATTGTTGCGTTGGCTCGCTTTGAGCTCAAGCATAGTAGTAAAGTGTTGGTAGGTTATGAGATGGGTGGAGGATGTGTGCGTGTGGGTGGGGAGATTGTGATTGTGGGAGATGAGTGGGTGGGTGATGGATTTGTTTGTTTAGTCGTTTAGTCGTCGGATCATCATCACGGCACACGGTTTATCCCATAAGTGCTCCGTTTTCCTCCTAACTCAAACCTGAGTCTGGAGAAACTCAGCTCAATGCACGACCTCCGTTGCATCAGCGAGGATCCTGAAATACGGAAATTATGAAATAGTGGAAATACTGAAAAGTATTTCGGGTGATGGATGGGTGGATGTATGCATATGTGCCTGCGTTTGTGTGTGGGTGGGTGGGGGATGTGTTTGGAGGGATGTGTGGTGGGTTGGAGATGTGTGTGGGTGGGTGGAGAGATGGTTTATGTATGGGTGTGTGTGGGATGTGTGGGTTGTGGGAGGGTGGATGGATGGGGGAATGTATGTGCTTGTGGGTATGTGTGTGATTGGGTGGTGGATGTGTGTGTGGGGGACACGTGGGTGGATAAGGAATGGGTGGGTGGGTGGATAAGGGATGGGTGGGGGATTTGTCTCATAACATGGTAACATGCATTGTTTATGTTTACAACATTCATTTGACAATGTTTTTTTTTCCTATGTGAATGCACTATGCACTGATGAACGAAAGATGAGTGATTGGAAGGGCCGAATGTCAGACGGGCCTGCGTGCCCAATTTGTTACCCTTTGAAAATAAAGTTCGTTCGTTCGTTCCCTACTCGTGCTGCTACTTCTAGAGCACTGGACCGATTCTTGCGTGTGGATTAGATTTCCCTATTACCAGTGCCCCTCGCCATCAGGCGAAACCACTCTGATTTCTGATTTACTTGTAATTTACGTTCCCAAGTCAAGGACGAGAAGTCAACATTTTAGACTGATGTAGGAGTTGAACCCGCTTCTTGGGCATCAGCACACCGGTTGTTTAAGAGGAAGCGCTCTGATCCATTCGTCCAGCTGACCTCCAGCGGGGAAGTAAAAAATAGCAACACTGTGTAGCTCCGGAGCATGCCGTAAAAGGCAACTAAAGGTGGTTGGTCAGTGATTGGTAATCTGAGGACGTAGACATTAATTCAGGGACCTTTCAACCAACCATGAGCTGGCCTGCAAAGGTTTGGCTTGTGTGAGTGTGAGCCTAGAATACCCTAGGAGTCTCAACACGTAAAAGAAGGAGCGATGAAGGAAGGACGGAATAAGTCTATCGTGCTATTTTACGGTTGTCTAGATGGTCATGGCCGGTCTCCCTGGCCTAGGAGTTAGCGACTTTCTCCGTAATCCCGTATACTCTCGTGAGAAATGTGACGTGTGCGAGAATCGGTGGCGGTTCAAGCCGCGTCGGTAACTTACGGAGTATGTCGCTAAGAAATCAATGGCAAACTACTGAGCGTAATCTTGCCAAGAAATTAACAATCGGCTGAAAGATAGTGATACTGACTGCGATGTCTTGTAAAAAGGTTACGCGAAAAAAAAAAAAAGATGGTCATGCGTCTAAGTAACTTGATCCTGCTGCGAGGTTCTATCGCCATTTGGGGGTGACAAGTTCGAATCGCTGTCGGTAATGCTGTGTGGCCCCAAAGCGTTCCTCAGTTGATATTACTGCGTAATACTTGTATCACATTGGAACTGACCAATCATTTTTCTTCTTTAAATGTTCGTGAATATACTGGATACAGCATTACGGTCCGATGTGTTTGTGTGTTTGTTATTTGACCCATGTTGGTGTAATATACAAGTCTAAGTCCTATGGTGCTTTCTCAATGGTTTGATACAAATTCTGTCCATATTCCACAGTTTTAAGTTCATGTGTATGATAGACCTGGCTAATGAAGACACCGTGGCGAAGTGCTCAAGCCGTCTGACTCGCGATCCGAAGTTGTGGGTTCGATTCCGGGACACGCCTTTAGGTTCACGGGTGCATTTTTTTTTCAGGAGACTCCTTAGGGTCGTCGCTGGAGCTATGGAGTTTGTGCTTTGTGTGACGCTTTCCACTCTACGGAAAGAGACTGAGCCATATGGTATAAAAACCCGGTGCAATGAAGTCGACCCTGTCGACTTTTAAGCGACTTTTTTATGAAGACACCTTTGTTTAGGGATGTCTAGTTGGTCATGCTGGTATACTTGATCCTACAGCGAGGCGCTGACGCCATTTGGAGGTGACAGGTTCGAATTCCGGTTGGTAACTACAGCTTTCAATTTGTAATATTGTCTTGTTGTCCCCTAATCCATACTTCTTTCTTGTACTTCTGTAAGAGCCAAACAATACATCGAGGTTTATTCATGAATTGTCTTAGTGGCCTCAAAGGGTTCTCCAATTGATATTTTCAAGACAACTCGTTGAGCGCTGGTCGGTCTGAAAACATGGGATGGCATCTGTCATCATAAAACTGACATCTGCTGCCTATAATACCTTGCGCTGCAGGACAGGGAGGGGAGGGGTCTTGAGCCTGAGGAATTAAGGCCGCCTGGCTGAATTAGGAAGAACTTAGAAGCAACAGAGACGTGGTTTTTAAGACGAATGTTGCGAATTCCTTGGACTGCCAGAGTAACTAACAACGATTGCTTGAAAGAGGCTAATGAAACTAGAACATTATATACAACAATAAGACAGAGACAAACAGCTTTCTTTGGTCATGTGATGAGAAGAGAGACATTGGAGAACATCGTGACAACTGGAAAGATCGAGGGGAAGAGAGGCAGAGGCAGACCAAGGGAAATGATGCTGAACGGATTGAGACGGTGGCATGGAGGAATATCATCAGCAGAGTTGATCCAGAACACCAAAGATCGAGATCTTTGGAGAGCCATGAACGCCTTCGCCAGCCGGCACGGCACTTGCTGATGATGATGATGGCTGGTGCAGTCGAAGGGAATTCTGCAGGCTAGGGTTTTCGTTTTTTCCCTCGACTTGAAAAATTCACACGTTACCGATGATTCGAACCCAAGTCTCCCGAAGAATAACCTGGCATTCTAGCCACTCGGCCAGCCGCTCCTCATCATACACCCAAAGTGTTTCCATAGCGTAATAAGACGCCACTTCCCTTCACTGGACGTGGACATAAGCAGACATCAAATTGATGATTCCAGAACATGTAAATATTTTGGCTTCATAATCAACTACGTCCGGCTCCGTGGCAAAGAGGTTACGGAAGCAGTTCGCAATTCTGCATACCGCGTTTGAAACACATCTGCGGACGATTTAGCAGCAGACCGCATAGCGCTGGTGTTTTTTGTTAATGAAATAGTATGGGTGCCGGTCGTTAAGAAAGCAATGGCAAACTATTGGACGTGAACTTGCCAAGAAATCACAAACATACAAAAATGCTGGAGTTGACTGCGACGTCCTATAAAAGATATGCAACTAAGTCTTTTTTTTTTCTATTTTGAAATCAATAACACTGGGTCATTTAAGAAACAAGTCAGGCACAGAATGGACATGGCCATGTAGAGATTGAAAATAATTCAGAACCAGTGACACAACGACAGAAAGAACAAGTACAATGTTTGAGAACAATGAATGAATCACCACCAAAAAAAAAAAAAAAAACACCACGAGAAGTAGATTGTGAGCTTTACTAGAACATGATTACAAGTAACACAATGGACGTTGCGGCTAAAGCCTTCATCAGCACAGAATAAACAAACATAAACCATCACACTACACTAAAAACACTACATAGACATATTAAAGTTACTTATCTGTGTCCTTGTTTGACTGAATACGTCTTGAGCGACTATCAGTGGATGGAATTAACCCAGATATGACTGACCAGACAGATTTAACTGATCACAGAGATGCGATAGGTCACACAGATACATCTGGCCACACATATGTGATAGGTCACACAGATGCGATTGGTCACACAAATGTGATAGATCACATTGATACAGCAGGTCACACAGATACAATATGACACACATCTATGAATCACTTGGAATTGTAGATGATATTGAACTGTTTGTCACGTTGAACTGTTTGTCACATTAAACTATGATCCCATTGAACTGTTTGTAACACTGAACTGTTTCTCACATCGAACTATTCATCACATGGAACTGTGAATAACATTGAACTCTGGGTCACTTTGAACTTTGGGTCACACTTCTAGTGTGGGTCACACTAAATTGTGGGTCACACAGCTGCCCCAGGCACGTTGTAACGACGAGATTAAATGGCCTGGGTTGTAAGAGTTGACAACATCGAAACATTCATCACCCAGCATTGTTCCTAGTTGTTGTTCTCTCGTTGCTCTGCCTGTATCTTCATCTGCCCATACATATTTGATGTTTTGTATCAGCAACATACATCAGTTATATTATTGTCAATGATATTGGTTATTACAGATAATAATATAAAACAGCGCGGTAGGGTATGGAATTGTCGTTGGCTACTCATTACAGCCGCCTTTCTATGTTGTGATGGCACTTGATGATGACAGCAATGATGATGGTGGTGGGGATGATAAGGATGATGGTGGTGGTGGTGATGATGTTGATGATTATGGTAATGTTGATAATAATAACGATGATAATAATAGCAATGGTAATAACAGTGATGATAATAATTATGATTACGATTATGATGATGTTGAAGATGATTACGATAATGATGATGATTTCAATAACATTGGTGATGATGATGAAGATAATAATGTTGATCGTGTTGGTGATACTGACTGTAATACTATTACTAATGATGGTGATAATGATGCTGATGATAATCTTTATGATCTTATTGTGATGACGATGAGGTTGATAATGATGATGAACGATTATTATTATTATTATTATTATTATTAAAATTATTATTATTATTTACGGGCGGAGGAGCACAATTTGGTGGGGGTGGGGGTGGGTGGGAGAGAGGGGGGATAACGAGCCTTACCCAAGTGCCAGGAAACGCAACCTAAAGGCTAAATGCCAAAGCAGGGCAGACCAGGCCCCAAGCCTTGGGCAGCAACTGGTTTAGGATGGAAGCTCCGACAGGCGGATAGTTAGAGCATTGCTTTGCTGATCTGGCAGCTTCTGCAGCTTATCTTGTTCCATAAGTATTGGTGTGACCTTTCTTCTGGAGTAAACTAGACAGGCCGATGGGGGGGGGGGGGAAGGAGGTCTTGCTGCTTGGGCAACACCTATTCTCTAAATTCAGCCCAGGCTTTGTATTATGGAGAGGTATAACTCCATTTTACAAACTATCGTCTGTCAAGATGGCCAGGTACCAGTCAGTCATAATTATTACAAAGTGATTATTCCCAAACAGGGCTGGTGACGTGACGACTATATCTTCTATATTAGAGAGCAGTACAAACTGGCATATCTTTGGGGGGCCAGTATAATGTATTAAGTATATATGCACACATATAATAGAAGGCTGTAATATAATAAAGAAGGCAAGCGCTATTTTGTATGATTACGGTTAGGGTTATGGCTAGGGTTTGCGTTACGGTCTGGGTTAAGGTTCGGGTTAGGGTTAGGGAATACATGTAAGGAATACATGTTTCAGGGCCCTGTTTGGGGAATAAAGTCTCCCTAATTATTATTGGTGGCCATTATGGCCTAATGGACAAGAGCGCTCGTTCTTAGTCATCCGGTGTGCCGATGTCGAGGCAGCGGGTTCAACCCCGACTCCGGTCAGTTGGACTAAAATGTTGACTTCTCGTCCTTGACTTGAGGACGTGGATTACTAGTACCTCTGATGTCGGAGTGGGTTTGCCTGATGGCGAGGGACACTGGTAATATGAAAAGCTAATCCACATGCAAACATCAGTCCAGCGCGCTAAAAGTAGCAGCACATGTTTGAACCACGCTTGAGTCCATAGCGAGCGATCGAACAAAACCAAAATATGTTTCTTCAAAACAATGTTTTCCAGTTGTGAATTTGAATAACGAAGACACAAACAATAGATTGCATGGTTTATTGCCTAGTACATTTCGTTGCATCTCGTCAGGTACGCACTGCAGAAATCACACAACATAAAGTAAAATAACAAGATAAGGGGCTTCGGGGCGAAGTGGTCAAGCCGTTTGACTCGGGCTCCGAAGGTTGTGGGTTCGATTCCGGGCCGCGTCCTTCGGTTCACGAGTGAAATTTTTCAAAGACTCCCGTGGGTCGTCGCTAGAGCTACAGAGTTCGTGTTTTGTGCGACGCTTTCCGCGCTGCGGAAAGAGACCGAGCCATATGGGATAAGACCCGGTGCAATGAAGTCAACCCTGTCGACTTTTAAGCAAGTTTTTTTTTTAAAAACAAGGTAAAGTCTTTAAGCTGAAATATACAACATACATATACACACAATAATTTGAATTGAGTACAACTTTATTTTTAAACTGAATATCATATATTTTTGTTTGCATAAAGTTGGTTTACTATTACTAATTATTTTATTGGTTTTCGCGCTCTCTCGCTTTGGACTGAAGTGTAGTGCATACATACAGCTTCTAGTAGCACTTGACTAAACTTTGCGTGTGGATTAGCTTTCCTTATTACCTGTGTCTCTCGTCATCAGGCGAACTCACTCCGACTTCACTGGTACTAGTAATTTACATCCCCAAGTCGAGGACGAGAAGTCAACAATTTAGTCCAACTAACTGATTTAGGGGTTGAACACCTTACCTCTGCATCAGCACACCGGATGTTTAAGAATAAGCGCTCTTATCCATTCGACCTTGATGATGATGATAATGATGATAATGATGATGATAATGATGATGATAATGATGACGATATTGATGATAATTCTGATTATTATTATTATTATTATTATTATTATTATTATTATTATTATTATTATTATTATTATTATTATTATTATTATTACAGATACCAAACCCAAATTCACGGTGGCGCGAGTAAATATTAATTCCAAAAGCAAAGACGCCCAAAAGAGTATTTCGGGGAATCATTCTAATCCATCTTTCTCCTGTTGTTTGTTTTTGTGCTTCCACGTGTCTTTCATAATTAACAAAGGAGTTCCGGAAATTGAAATGAGGCATTGTGGGTCGGGCTTTTAATCCCTAGCTTGTTGTTATTGATTGGCCGTTGGCGACGTTTTGATGTCGGCACAGAGGGATTAATAATACAACCTGGACAGGAAGTGATTAGTTGTGGTCATGCGCAGAGGGGGAATATTACACGGAATAGTTAATAACGTAGAGCCGAAGATCGGTGGCTAATTTATTTGTTCTGTGGAGGTCGGAGAGCTTTGGAAGTACGGCGTCAGTCTAGAACAGTGTTTCCCAACGTGGGGCCCACGCCCCACAGGGAGGCAATTCGATTGTTAAGGGGGGAAATTTGAAAATGGAAGAAATCGGCTGGATATAACAAAACAGGCAGACTTGAGACTGGAGTTAACTAAATTGGAACCTGACATAAAATCTCTTTGCAGCAAGCATCAAGCGCAAGGTCTCACTAAATTTAAATAATAAATAATTACTAATAATTAAAATAATATAGAAAAATCTGTCATTAAAATTATTTTGTACTTGAATTTCAGTTCTCTATTATATGTTTTGAAAATGTACTTACTGTGTTTGCTCAATAATTTCCTAGTGATTTCTTCCTAAAGCCTATCATTCAAGTTTCTTTAGTGAACATTTCAATTTTTGAATATTAAAAATAATATATATGTTAGGTGGGGGGGGGGGGGGGGAGTAAATTTTTTAGAAAGGCGTAGGTGGGGCATGGCACAAAAAAGGTTGGGAAACACTGGTCTAGAATATGAAATGTGCGGGGTTAGAATTTAGGCAAGGGGGCGAAAAATGTGCTATTACATGTAAAGGTCGCTTTGAATGAAAACTTTAAAAGTGTGATAGAAATTACATTAAACATGTCATTGTCTTGTAACCTGTCAGTATTGTTGTTAAGGATGTCAACAGCGTTAAGCACGTGACATCACGGTTCAGACGAACACGGTGATGTCATAAAGACAGTTAAAAATGACCACCCCACTTTTGACATGCACCAAAGAGGAGCAGCGTTCTGTTATACGTCCTTTGATCATTGCAGGTGTGAAACCTGTAGAAATTCATCGGTGAATGAAGATCCAGTATGGTGATGCATGCCTGTCAGTCCAGCAAGCGTATGAGTGAAGTAGGAAAGTTTCAAAACGGCGTGACTTCTGTGACAGACTGTTCACGACCTGGTCAGGCACACCGAGTACTGACCCCAGAGTCGACTTTTCTATAGGAATGCAAGCACTTTATCTGCGCTTGAGGACATGCATTGAACACAGTAGTGACTGCATCGAAAAATGATACGTTTGTTCTTTACTTTTCAGAACATATTATTCCCCCTTCCCCGCAAATAAAAACATTAAGGTTTTCATTTGAAACCCTCTGTATGAGAAGAGCTGGATTATATATATCTATTAATGAATCTATATATGATGCTGATGACGAGGATGCTGATGACGAGGATGCTGATGACGATGGGAATGATTACGATAATGATTACAATAATGGTGATGTTGATGAAATGTTAATGAGGATGATGATAATGAAGAAGATGATAATGCTATGGATGATTTCGATAATGATTATTTTAACGGTGATGTTGATGACAATGATAATGGACTATTGATGATGATAATTATGATGTTGATCATGATACCAGTCATGATAACAAGTTTGATAATTACGATGATAACTATGACACTGGAAGGGTGTGTGTTCGAACACTACCTAAAGTTCAACATTCACGGTTATGTTTCCAGGATGCGTAAAACACATTGTTTTTCATCATCACCGCCTCTTGACCTTTCTTATGCAGAACGAAGCCGGTAGTATTTTACAACTAACCTGGGCATGAGTACCAGAAAAAAATTATGGACAGTGAAGTCGACCTCCGGGATATCTACAACATCGACCGTAGAGTTCCGATTTGATCTTCACTGTTGAAAAAACGCAACGCAACATTATTGCAGTTTCAATTGCAAACTTGTACCAACAATTTTATTGACGATGCTGATTTGCCCTCTGCAGTCGGTTCTGGCGATAAGAACAGGACCTATGTAGGGTCTTCTAGCCCAAAGACCAGAGTCGTGCAGCCGATTCCTGATGTGATCTGAAATTCGATGAGCTCCTGGCGTTGACTGGACTGTGGAGGAGGCAGATGCAAATCGATTCCTAAGGTGACCCAGTCGTATAAAGCGGTCTTCGGCAGCAGTTGTGATTCTGGGTCTTTCACTGCGCGGGCCGGCCTGACACTGAGCCAGTTTCTTGAAATCCCCCCTCCCCCCCCCCCAAAGGCTACTAATGGTGTTTCTAACCACATTAAATTCTCTGGCTACTACATTTTGTGACTGTCCAGCCTATAAATGTCCAATGATGATGAGTCATTATTCTGTAGTGAGATGAGCCATACTTGCGCATGGAATTTTCAACTGAATTTATTCGAGGAGCGTCAATCTTTTATAGGCATTCAATAATATGGTCAGAGAGTTTTGTGTTCAGTAAGTTTCACGGGATTATCACGAATCTATCACGAGTTATTGTCAAAAATGTTGTTTTGACCTTGCCCTCTTTCATGACCTCACGAATCATGAGATGAGCATAATTCAGGTAACCACGAGAAGTTAATGACCAGATGGACACAGTGAATAGGTTGACTAATGTCCAATCAGCGAATATATTTTATAAAAGTAACACCAAAAATGTTGCATTTTTTAAAAAACATTTTATGAAGACACGGAGCTAGCAAGGAGTGGAATGGGGTACTTTATTTTATTTACAATGTTAGTTAGCTAATAATGAGATGAGAAGGGGGGGGGGGGAAATTGGAGAACATCGTGACAACGGGAAAGATCGAGGGGAAGAGAGGCGGAGGCCGACCAAGAGAAATTATGCTGGATGGATTGAGACATTGGCATGGAGGAATATCATCAACAGAGTTGATCCAGAACACCAAAGACCAAGATCTGTGGAGAGTCATTAACGCCTACGCCAGCTGGCATGGTACTTGATGATGTTGAGTTAGTTAGTTGCATATCCCTTACAGGACGACGCAGTCAACCCCAGCATGTGTGGCTGTTTGTGATTTCTGGACAAGTTAACGTTCAGTTGTTTGCCATTGCTTTCTGAACCACCGGCATTCATACCATTCTATGAAAATCAACTTAGGACGGTCTGCTGCCAAATCGCCCGCAACTGTGTTTCGAACACGGTATGCGAAATTACGAATTGCGTTTGTAACCCCTTCACTACAGAGCCGGTTATTCATCAATGTAAATCATCATCATCTAGAGACAGTTTAGTGGCGGGGAGTGACCAGAGGATCTGGCCGACAATCAGTACTCCGAGGGAAGGTCGTTAGACGGACACATAATCAGATTGTAGCTGGTACCAATTAGTATTGGGACTCTTCGCTGGCACTTGAAGATGAAGACGGAGCACGTATGGGAATGTCAGGAGGGCTGTGATGCTGATTCTGGACTCAACGCGACTCTATCCAGCATCCAAATAATAGCGCGGACACAAAGAGGAATTTAGCAAATCATGTCCTACAATTTGTTTCTGTGGTTCACAGCTAAAGAAAAACCAGCGTCTCTGAGTTACTGAAACAACTACTTGTCCAGGCGATAGAGGCCAGCTATCATATCACACGAAAAGCCATGTACCCTCAAATTTACTGTCAGGGAATTCTCCAGCACAAAGCCACTCACCCCCTATAATTTGGAGGTCACAAAAGATCGATATGTACCACGGGCCTGGCTGTACTTCTGCAAACGTTGGTTATTATTGCATTAATTTCCTCGCTTCGAGAGTTCTTTTACAAACAGTTCTGA